>VYZU01049126.1:2808-17403 GCA_013401355.1 Ceyx cyanopectus | reverse complement strand
AGTAATATTAATTATTATTACACCAAAATAATGCTATTGGTGAACTTTGTAAGGTGATGGGGACAGGATTTTTATCTCAATTTTTTTTTTTTTCTGCCTTTGTGTATTTTCTTCTTCCATTGCTATCTTCTAAGAGCAACATTCACGGGGCACCCTAGGAACATCACAGATCCTGTGTTCACATTCTGGTCCTGAAACTACAAAATTATTTATTATAGATATAGATATAAATGATATAGAAGATAGAGATATAGACATAGATATAGGTATATAAGAGGGAAGGCAGGGGCAGGTGATATCATAGCGGGAGTCTCACCTCTGTGCAGATCATGGTGCAGATCATCCTGAAGATTCTGCTAGAGTGCACAGAAAATGAGGAGGTTGTGGCAACCCAACATGGCTTCACTAAGGGCAAATACTGACTGACAAATCTGGTGGCTTTTTACAATGGGTCACAGAACTGGTGGATAAGGGAAGAGCAACTTCCTGGACTTGCACAAAGCCTTTAACACTGTGCTGCATGACAACCTTGTCTCTGAATTGGAAGGACATGGATTTGATGGATAGACCTCTTGGTGGATAAGGAATTGACTGGATGGCTGCTCTTACAGAGTTGCCATCAATGGCTCAAAGTCCAAACAGAGACCTGTGGTGAGAACCTCAGGGACTGGGACCAGTGCTATTTATCACGTCAGTGACGTGGACAGTGGGATCAAGAGCACCCTCGGTAAGTCTGTGGATGACACCAAGCTGTGTGGTGTGGTTGACATGCTGGAGGGAAGGGATGCCAAACAGAGGGACCTCCACAGGCTTGAGAGGTGGGCTCACACCCAAACTCATAAAGTTCAACAAGGCCAAGTGCACCTGAGTTGAGGCAATCCCAAGCACAAATACAGGGTGGGTGACAAGTGGATTAAGAGCTACCCTGCAGAGAAAGACTTGGGGGTGTTGGTTGATGAAGCACTTACCATGAGCCAGCAATGTACACTGTCATCCCAGAAAGACAAATGTTATCCTGGGCTGCATCAAAACGTGTGGCCAGCAGGTCAAGGGAGGTGATTCTGCCTATCTACTCTGCTCTTGTGAGACCCCAGATGGAGTACTGCATCCAAAATTAGAAGGACATGGATCTGTTGGAGAGGGTCTAGAGGAGGCCACAGAGATGATCAGAGTGCTGGAACACCTCTCCTACAAGGACAGGCTGAGGAAGTTGTGTCTGTTCAGCCTGGAGAAGAGAAGGCTCCAGCGAAACCTTGTAGCAGCCTTCCAGTACCTGAAGCTGGGGAGGGACTTTTTATAAGGACATAACACCATGATGTGGTGAAAGGACAAGGGACAATGATTTAAAACCAGAGAAGTGAAGATTTACATTAGACATTAGGAAGAAAATCCTTACTATGAGAGTGGTGAGACACAACAACAGGTAGACCAGAGAAGCTGTGGATATCTCATCCCTGGAAGCGTTTAAGACCTTGTTGGACAGGGCTCTGAGCAACCTGGTCCAGTGGGAGGTGTCCTTGTCTGTGGCAGGGGGATTGGAGCTTGATGATCTTTAAGGTCCCTTCCAATCTAAACCATTCTGTATTTCTATGATTCTGAGATTCTGTGACACTATGATTCTACGACAAGTTAATTCTCCCTCCCTACTGAATTCATCATATTTGAATCAAGATAGTTGTAAAAAAAAAAAAAAAAAGTTGTAAAAGGGCTCTTTTAGAAATGCATGAAGACATATAGGAGAAAAGTGATATTTTCAGTTTCTCTCTTCTATAGCCTTCAGAAATAAGCATGGAATGATAAACACCCCTCTTGTTGAATTAGATTTTTTATATAAAAAATTGCAGAGTATTACAAATTTTTATGTGCTTATTACACAGAAGTAACAGGTATGAGAAGCAGGATTTTAAGATTTGCATAGTTAATATTAATTTCAGTAAATATAATCAGTCATCTTGCACAGCTGTTGTCTCAGGGAATTAAAAGGTGTCACTAGTGAAGCATTCATATAGTCTTTTATTTACTTCACATCAGTAAACGAGTACTATTGCAGTCTCTGAAAGATGACAGCTGTAATTTGTTCCAGAAGAATATCAGGAGTGGGGAAGTCTAATGTTTTTCAAGGATAGATAACTCATTTACCCATAAAAAAAATAGAATTTTTCCCCTTTTAATTTTTTTTTTTTTTAAGAAAATGGTAACAGATCTTCTATATGTTTGTGATCTCTTCCAGTTTCCTGTGCCTGAATTAAAGCACAGAGTGAGAGAAAGTACAAGGAAGGAACATAACCTGTTCCAGGAGCTCTGAACTGAACAAGATTTTAATCTCAGAAGCCATTTAGATAATATGGAGGTTGTTGCCGTACCATTGAGACTGTCAGATGGACTATGTGTTTTTCTTAGACTCTTGGTAAAACCTGTATAACTTTCCCATCATACCAAATAAAGCCCAACAATTAAACTGCAGACATGCTTGGGCAGCTCCCTCTGTATACAGTCATGGGTCCTTAAGCACAAACAGCTGCCTGAGCACAACATCATCTACTGAAGCCAAGGCCTTGAAAGGAAGCAAGGACATGGGGCTGCTGTAATATATTAGTGAAGAAATTCCTTGCTGTTGAGGGCATGCTGTCCATAAGGGACAGAAAACTTTTGTGTCCAAGAGCTAATCCTGTAGGAGCTTCACCCAAGCTTTGAATATACGAATGTCACTGGCAGTTTGGCTAAGGAGACCTTTCACAGGATGTATTGAAGTAAAGATCTCATCTCACACTGGATGCACGTCAGGAAGAGAGAACTGGCAAGATGGTGTGGTGCTCTGAACTATCTCTGCTCCTACTGACTTTGGGAAGAAATATTTAGATATTATTGTCAACATTTGTCAGGGAAAATGCTTCAATTTCATATTGCAGCAATACATCATGTCTTGAAGTAAAACCGCCTTGAAAGGATTTTGTGTGCTGTTTGCTTTGCTTTCTGTGTTGGATAAACAGTTCGTTATATTTCATGGGGATATTAATAGCTTTCTTGTCTTCCTTTGCCATTTACACTAAAAAGAGTGGAATTTAAAGCTCCCTTATGAAATGGAAGCTGTCTCTGGGGTGGGAACTGGCAGATCTTAGCATGATTTCCCTGTTACTCTGAGCATGCAGTTCATACTGTTCATCCTGATGACAGACACAGGCTTTTCAAGTAATTATGCTTGCTTCCACCCATTGCCCAATCTAACTTCTATTAAAGTCAAGAAGAAAGACTTAGTGATTTCACCAGTAACAGCATCCCAGCCGTTCTTAAATGCCTAATTCCCTTAACTGGTTTTAATTCTAAGCTAAGANTAAAATTTGAGGTATGATGAGTGAAAATGTACATGTAAGCAAGGAAATGAGATATATTCGTCCATTACAATTACACCCTTCACCAGCTCAATGGAGTTGGCAAAACTTTCCCTTAAATGATGAAAGAGAGTTAGAAGAAAGTCTGACTGTTTCAAAGCAAGGCTGAATTCCTTGTGGTTAAGCAGCAGTAAAATTGGCAATAGGTATACAGTTGAGAGGCTTAGATATGCTTGTTGTTTTGGCTGTTGTCCAACTGTAAAAACATTGTCCTTGAATCTTAGCAATTAGTGACGGTAGAAGTAATTCCATAAAGACATGATGGCCTTTATACAGATGGGGGGTGGGGGAAAGTTGTCTGCTAAACAACCTAGAGAACTACAGAGTAAACCTACAGAGTGAGCTCCTTCAGTGTACAGGTATTTATTTTTTTTTCTGCTAGGATGAAGTAGAAAGGAAAATACTTATACTTTGATTCACTTCTAAGAGCACTTACAGAAGCTGTAAAGCTTTTTTAGACAACCATGATGGTAAACTGCCCTGGTGCCTCTTTTTTGAGACAATCATATAGGAACATTAAAGAAAAAGTCCTTTCTCAAGCTCTTGTGGTGATCAGACTAAAAGACTGTAGCATGACTCACATCTATGTTTTAAGTTGCAGCAGAGGAGATGAGAGCCATCTTTAGTCACATTGGGAAGGAGACTTGTCCATAGGTGGGCAGGGAGGACTGAGGAATCATGTGCTGGTGGTCATCAGAAAAATTAATAACCCACAGGAAAGAGATTTCAGGGTGCTCACAGATTTCCATCCAGAGGAGCCTGTCAACACAGTTCTGTAACATAGAACCACTTTATCACCTGTCCCAGCAGCACCACTCCTGAATACCAAATGATAACATATTCCCTTAAAAAGGAAAAAGGAGAATTTCTTTCTCTCATAGGCATTAGTTTTTCTGGTCAGACACATCTAAATTGGCCTCTTCAGTGCAAATAAAGTATTACTGCAAAGATAGGTGTCTGCAGACATTGGCATAACAGTGAGTTCAAGTCAGTGATGCCCTTTCTTTTTGTGTATCCCTATTTCATGTGTTCAGTGGAACTACAAAATGTGGAACAAACACTGGAAGACTAGATCATCTGTCCTTCATTAAGATACAGCCACAAAGAATTGGCTGAAGTTAAGCAGGCTGATTCTGGGCCATTGGGAGAGCGACATAGGACGGGTTGGATTAAGCTGTCCAAAAGACATCAAGACCTACTTCTTCTGTTCAGGCAATAAAGGAATGTCCTGGTTTGGACAGATATTATCTTAAATGTAGCAATGCAAGACCAGAAGGATTAGAAGGAAACAAGAATTTTTATTAAAAAATAATAATAATAATAAAAATATACATATATGTTTGTATAGATTGTAAAACAGAACAGAACAGAAAAAAACCCAGTAATTTGTTGGTCGTCCTTCCCTTTGATGACCAGCAGGGGAACGCCAGAAAACCGATGGGAGAAAAGGGGGGGGGTGGGGCAGAGGCAGTTGATATTCACAATGGCAAGCCCGTAAGAAAACCTCTGCAACCCCCGTCTCCTGCACCTCCCCCCGCTTTTTTGCCATCGGCAACTGCATGAGTGATTTCCCATTTCATTTGCTCAAAAGACTGTTGCTGTTCAGGGCCCCAGTGGAAGTGATTCTTTTTCGTTGTTACTAGATAGAGAGGACTCACGAGCTGGCTGTATTTTGGGATATACATCTTCCAAAAACCTATGGCACCTAGGAACGATTGGGTCTCTTTCTTGCTGGTTGGTGGAGACATAGTTGTTAATTTGTTAATCACCTCTGTTGGGATTTGACAGCGTCCATCCTGCCACTTGACTCCCAGGAATTGGATCTCCATGGCAGGACTTTTACCTTTACTCTTCTTGATAGCAAAACTGGCTTTCAGAAGAATCTGCACAATCTTCTCCCCCTTCTCAAAGACTTCTTCTGCTGTGTTCCTCCATACAATGATGTCATCAATATACTGCAGGTGCTTGGGACCCGCACCTCTCTCCAGCGTGTCCTGTATCAGTCCATGGCAGATGGTGGGGCTGTGTTTCCCCTATGCTAGGGGAATGGAGAAGAATGCATTTGCAATGTCTCTGGTGAGACCTCACCTGGAGTATTGCATCCAGTTCTGGAGCCCTCAGCACAGGAAAGACATGGACCTGATGGAGCAGGTCCAGAGGAGGCCACAAGGATGCTCAGAGGCTGAAACACCTCTGCTATGAGGACAGGCTGAAGGAGCTGAGGTTGTTCAGCCTGGAGAAGAGAAGGCTCTGGGGAGACCTTAGAGCCACCTTGCAGTACCTGAAGGGGCTCCAGGAAGGCTGGAGAGGGGCTGTTTCCAAGGGCCTCTAGTGAAAGGACAAGGGGTAATGGGTTTAAATTAGAGCAGATTTAGACTGAATATCAGGAAGAAGTTCTTTCCCTTGAGAGTGGTGGATCAGTGGAATAGGCTCCCCAGGGAGGTGGTTGAGACCCCATCCCTGGAGCTATTGCAGGTGAGGATGGCCAAGGCTCTGAGCAGCCTGGTCTAGTTGAGGGTGTCCCTGCTCCCTGAAGGGGGGCTGCACTAGATGCCCTTTGGAGGTCTCTTCCAGCCCTAAACATTCTATGCTTTTGTGATTCTATGATTATACTGCCAGTGGGGTATCTCAAGGGTCTTGCAAGACTCCAGGTAGGGTCTCATGAGAGTGGAGTAGAAGCCTTCTGGGAGTGATGGAAAGCTAGGCTGTGGCTGAAAAAGCTTTTCTACCTCTAAAGGCACAAAAACCCTGGAGAAAGATAGAAATGTGATTTTCTTCAAAGAAATGACTACCATTTGTTAGGTGGCTTACAGAAAGGGAAGAAAGTGAAAGTACAGGAAGGAAGAGAAGGGTCTCTGGCTACTTGGTTTGGACACAGTTTTATCTTCTTGTGTTTCTGGAAGTAGCAAATCACACCTCAGATGTTCTCAGGCTGGAATTCCTTTGGCAATACATTTTGCATGGTTTTAGTCCAAACTACACCAGACCTCCAGGTAAATTTAGGCTATTGGCCTCCAGTGCTGTCAATTTAATGGCTTTCACTGGCACTGGCTTAACTTTAAAATATCACACTCCTGAGACACATACCATTTATATGTCTGTTGAAACAGTCCTTACATTAAAATGACTTTGGTGTAAAATGTCTGAATTTGAATGGTTATGAAACTGAGCCTATTTTATGACTTCAAATATTTTCCATGTTATCACATATTTCAGACTGTACACCCATCTGAAATTAGCAATTATTTTTAAAGGTTATAGTTTCCGTTCCTCTTTTTTGGGGGGCGGGGGGGAATGGGGAATTAAGAAATGACTGAAAGAAGGAGCTAAAAATAAACTTCTTTTTTTTTCCTGTTGAATTGTATCTAGAAAGCTTTTACATTATCCAGGTACTTACAGTACAAAATATTTGAAAATAATAGATATAGCTGCTACTGTGAATCCAGCACATCTGCAAAGTAAAGCAAGTCTTTTTTTTTTTTTAATTCCTATTTAATGAAATAATTAAATTATGTATCATTTTAAAGGACTCGATGTAGGTCAAAATGAATGAGCATGATGTAGAAATGACTTGAGTTCAGTATCTTATGCTGCATGAAAAGTTGGATTAGATGACCGTAATAGCTCTTCCTGGCATTCGAAATTTATAAATAGCTACCTGCTTGTGATTTCTTAGGAGTGAGATTTGGCATGATGGATACAAGGGTGTCAGCATCAGAGTAGACGGCTTATTCAGGCAGACACATGTAAAATCTGGCACTGATTGAGTACTGGCTCAATTATTAAGCTCAAACAGAGTTTAAAATAACACTTTTGGCCTGCTTGAGATTCTGTATAAGTCAAATGACAATTACATAGGTCTGTAATATTAGGCATTAAATCCTCCATACTGTGATGTATAGTATAGTGAACTATTTAATCAGTTGGAAAGCATGTCTCAAAAAACCCTGAGCATATACACAATACTTTTTTTTTTCCTACAAGACATTAAAGCATGATTTTATTAATAAAAAACCCAGTTGTTTACTGCAGTTACAGTGCTTCAAGTATTACAGGATAAAATACCACTCTGGAAGGGAAGAAAGCCTTAGGTGGCTTAGTTCATTTTGCTTTCTCTTGTCAATGAGGGGGATGAAACAAGCCCTGGTTTGTTCAAATGAAATAAAGGTTAACCAAATCATCATTAAATTCCAGAGCCATTTATCAAGCTCTGCTCAAACAGAAATGCAAATGAGACTGACTACATATTAATTCAGTTTATGCTTTATAACAGAAAAAAATATTTGTTACCTCAGCAAAAGCAAAGAGACAAATAATAGCTGAGCTCTGTGAGAAAACTGCAAGTATTTTACGTTTTCTCCCCAGGAAAGATGTTAAACATGCCAATTTTGAAAGAAAAATGAAATATTAAAAAAAAGCACAACAAACCAAATCATACTTTTCTGCCTTTGAAAGTGAAGAAAAATAATTTTAATGGGGTTTATTTACATGCATATTTTTAATCCAACTTTCTCTAAGTCTTATGTCACCTGCATCTCTCATGACTCATATTTCTGCATATGCAGAGGTTTGTTCAATCTCCTATTGATATGGAGCTGACTTCAGGTTGAAGTCCTGGCTCTCAAATGCATCCTTACTCATGATCACCAACCTGTGATTGAAACGCCCCAGACACCCGACGCAGGGGTATAAGAGTGCATCTGAAGTATTCAGTGGACTAGAGAGTGAAGCTGACCATTAGAAGCTTAAGATGGAGTCCAAGAAAAATAAGTCCTTTGTTAACAGAAGAACAACAGGTCTCTGCAGCATTGCTTCCAGGAATTGCACAGAGCTGGAAATTCACTGGCATGTAGGAGTGCCTCAGTCTTATTACCCTCATTGCACTTTCCACATCTTTCCCTTCAATTCCAGAGGTCATAGAGCTCCTCGGGCATGGAGAAATCTTTGTTCTGTATGAAGCTCCTAAAGAAAGTTTTAAAGTTATTCCCAGAGACCACTTGTAGCAGGCTTCAGAACAGGCAGGAGCAAAGATGAATGTAAAGGAGCTGGGCTTGTTTAGTCTGGAGAAGAGGAGGCTCAGGGGGGACCTTCTTGCTCTCTACAACTACCTGAAGGGAGGTTGTAGGGAAGTGGGGGTCGACCTCTTCTCCCAAGTTCAAAATGACAGGATGGGGGGCAATGGCTTCAAGTTGTGCCAAGTGAAATTTAGGTTAGAGATCAGGAAAAATTTCTTTACAGAGAGGGTGGTTGAAATTGGCTGCCCAGGGAGTGGGCAGAGGGTGGAGTCCCCATCCCTGGAAGTGTTTCAAAACCGTGTGGATGTGATGCTGGGAGACATTTAGGGACCCTGGCAGTGCAGGGTGAACGATTGGATTCGATGATCTTAAAGGTCTCTTCCAACCCAATGATTCTGTGATTCTATGAAAAGTTTAAGTCTGAGGCTTCTTCTCTTCTCTTTTTAATGAAAAATAGCTGGGAAAATAGCAAACTGTTGATAGTGATTTCATCTCTGAAATACAGTTGGATGTTATATAATTGTTGGAGCGGGACTGTTAGCTGAAATTAACTATCTTGCTGATTGGAGAAGAGGCATTTCCCTAGTGGTCTGGTGTAATCAGTCCCCTCCATGGTGTGCAGTGGTAGATTTGATAGAATTTTTTTTGAAGGAGCCAAGGAGCTTCCTTCACCAAATCCAGGGTCTGATTGAAAGTACCTGTCTCTCATGGGCTCTTAATGCCTCACTAGAGAAACTTGGCTCTGGTTCTGGTGGGATTTAGGAAGGGGGGGTTGCTTTGTTTGGGAAATGTCCCACTGATGAAGAGAAGACTGTCTACGCTGATCAGCCTGTGGGTGCTTCCCTGAAATAGGGCTTCACCTATCACATGAGAATTGTTCTGGAGCCCTCAACACAGGAAAGACATGGACCTGATGGAGCGGGTCCAGAGGAGGCCACTGAGATGATCAGGGGGCTGAAACACCTCTGCTATGAGGACAGGCTGAAGGAGCTGGGGTTGTTCAGCCTGGAGAAGAGAAGGTTCCGGGGAGACCTTAGATCCACCTTGCAGTACCTGAAGGGGCTCCAGGAAGGCTGGAGAGGGGCTGTTTCCAAGGACCTCTAGTGAAAGGACGAGGGGTAATGGGTTTAAATGAGAGAAGAGGAGATTTAGACTGGATATCAGGAAGAAGTTCTTGACCTTGAGGGTGTTGGAGCAGTGGAATAAGCTCCCCAGAGAGGTGGTTGAGGCCCCATCCCTGGAGCTATTGCAGGTGAGGTTGGCCAAGGCTCTGAGCAGCCTGGTCTAGTTGAGGGTGTCCCTGCTCCCTGCAGGGGGCTGCACTAGATGCCCTTTGGAGGTCCCCTCCAGCCCTAACCATTCTATGATTCTATGGTAGTCCCAGCAGATGTCTCATATCCTGGTTCTTCTTAGGTGCAAATTTCCTCTGTGTGAATCTCTTTCAAGACTATGATTTTTCTTTCTTTTTAATGCCCAAGGGACCAAATTCCTTGTTCCTAATTAATTATAAAGACTGCAGCCCATGTTAACTGAGAAGAGAATTTAGCTTCAAACTCTCCCCGGCTACATACCTTGGTTTTGATACAGATTGTCACAAATGTTTTTAATGGCTTTGGCTGTTGGAAGGTATTTCTGAAATATTCCCAACTGTGCCATTTGTGCTCATATAAAAACTTCAGGCCTGTTCTGTAGACCTGAAAGTTATTCTGGAAAACAACCATGACCTGATAAATGGAAACTACAGCTCTTGAAAATTACATGCCTTGGAAATGGACTTGCTAAGAAACAAGACGGAATGACAGTGCCTGTGTGTGCAGGTACTCTCAGACTCCCCTGGCTTCCCTTCACCTCCATGTTTTGAGGTGCTTGTGCCAATATGGAACTGTTTTCCTGTACTTATGATTTTTTAAATGTAATGCAGCATCATGATCTGTGCACACAGACCAGTAACAGACCATGAAGTTAGAGGAGCATATTGCTCTGCACGTTTACTAGATAATCTGAATAGCAAGACCATTTCTCACAACAGGCCATTTCAAATGCACGAACAACCTCAGAGCAATCCTCTCTTTGCGCTGTTCTCAAAGCACAGTAAAATCAGGCATGATCTTCAACCTCACCTTTGATTATGTTGGCAGAGATCCCATGTGGATCCAGCTGTTGAATTACAACTGTAATTAACATATCAACTGTGGAAGTGGAAAAGTGAATATGTTGTTTAAGTGGTACAGAAATGTGTGTCCCATCAGGGTTTCTAACCATTTTTTCCCAAGCTACATTTAATCTTGCAAAAAAACCCCTCTTCATTATAAATCAATACATACCTCATTAGAACAAACTGAGCAATTGCACTAATGGCTTGTATTTAATTGACATAGCTGAGGAAAGGAAATTAACAGTGTAACCAGAGCAATATTGGATCGTCCAATGTCATTAACCCTTTTTGTAATAAAGGAGCTTTGGAAAATTACTTTGAGGAAAAAAAATAAATAAATTACAAGGTTATGTTTATTCACTTTTCTTACCAAAATAAAATGTCAAGTTAATTGTCCATTATCATTAAATTAGACAGGCAAATGTATGCTTCAAATCCTATACTTTAGCAGAAATAGAAATAGCCTAGATCTTAACATGTTAAAGGCTCATCTCCAAAGACATGCCTGATCTCAGAGTGTCAGTAACATGGGAAGCACAAAACCTTTCTGGGAGGTAAAACTAGAACCATTTTGAACAATTTTTTGTCTGTACTGTGATTTCTTCAAGTTGCTACAGAAACTGAGCTCAGAAAATACTTCTTCCCCTCTCCTTGCCAAAGCAATTGCCATATTCAAGAGTAGCTCTTTAAAACTATTTTGCCCTCCTTTTCTAAATAGCACTTTTTGGGTTAAAAAGCCCAAATGGACAACATTTTTGTAGCAAAAGAAGACAAATGCATACTAAATGTTGTTGTATACTGCAGCCTTTAACTCTGAAACTGCTGGTGTCAGTGTCTGGCTATTGAATCTGGTGATACANCTATGAGGACAGGCTGAAGGAGCTGGGGTTGTTCAGCCTGGAGAAGAGAAGGTTCCGGGGAGACCTTAGATCCACCTTGCAGTACCTGAAGGGGCTCCAGGAAGGCTGGAGAGGGGCTGTTTCCAAGGACCTCTAGTGAAAGGACGAGGGGTAATGGGTTTAAATGAGAGAAGAGGAGATTTAGACTGGATATCAGGAAGAAGTTCTTGACCTTGAGGGTGTTGGAGCAGTGGAATAAGCTCCCCAGAGAGGTGGTTGAGGCCCCATCCCTGGAGCTATTGCAGGTGAGGTTGGCCAAGGCTCTGAGCAGCCTGGTCTAGTTGAGGGTGTCCCTGCTCCCTGCAGGGGGCTGCACTAGATGCCCTTTGGAGGTCCCCTCCAGCCCTAACCATTCTATGATTCTATGGTAGTCCCAGCAGATGTCTCATATCCTGGTTCTTCTTAGGTGCAAATTTCCTCTGTGTGAATCTCTTTCAAGACTATGATTTTTCTTTCTTTTTAATGCCCAAGGGACCAAATTCCTTGTTCCTAATTAATTATAAAGACTGCAGCCCATGTTAACTGAGAAGAGAATTTAGCTTCAAACTCTCCCCGGCTACATACCTTGGTTTTGATACAGATTGTCACAAATGTTTTTAATGGCTTTGGCTGTTGGAAGGTATTTCTGAAATATTCCCAACTGTGCCATTTGTGCTCATATAAAAACTTCAGGCCTGTTCTGTAGACCTGAAAGTTATTCTGGAAAACAACCATGACCTGATAAATGGAAACTACAGCTCTTGAAAATTACATGCCTTGGAAATGGACTTGCTAAGAAACAAGACGGAATGACAGTGCCTGTGTGTGCAGGTACTCTCAGACTCCCCTGGCTTCCCTTCACCTCCATGTTTTGAGGTGCTTGTGCCAATATGGAACTGTTTTCCTGTACTTATGATTTTTTAAATGTAATGCAGCATCATGATCTGTGCACACAGACCAGTAACAGACCATGAAGTTAGAGGAGCATATTGCTCTGCACGTTTACTAGATAATCTGAATAGCAAGACCATTTCTCACAACAGGCCATTTCAAATGCACGAACAACCTCAGAGCAATCCTCTCTTTGCGCTGTTCTCAAAGCACAGTAAAATCAGGCATGATCTTCAACCTCACCTTTGATTATGTTGGCAGAGATCCCATGTGGATCCAGCTGTTGAATTACAACTGTAATTAACATATCAACTGTGGAAGTGGAAAAGTGAATATGTTGTTTAAGTGGTACAGAAATGTGTGTCCCATCAGGGTTTCTAACCATTTTTTCCCAAGCTACATTTAATCTTGCAAAAAAACCCCTCTTCATTATAAATCAATACATACCTCATTAGAACAAACTGAGCAATTGCACTAATGGCTTGTATTTAATTGACATAGCTGAGTAAAGGAAATTAACAGTGTACCCAGAGCAATATTGGATCGTCCAATGTCATTAACCCTTTTTGTAATAAAGGAGCTTTGGAAAATTACTTTGAGGAAAAAAAATAAATAAATTACAAGGTTATGTTTATTCACTTTTCTTACCAAAATAAAATGTCAAGTTAATTGTCCATTATCATTAAATTAGACAGGCAAAGAACTCCTGGTAGAAGTGATATACAGAGGGGTTAGATGGAAAAGCTCACTTCTAACTGTGGGAAGCTCAAGGATCATGACAGAGACACAAAAAGGCAGCAGCCCAACAAACTATGTGATTAACTCTGCTCTGTGGTCTATCCCCAGTGCTGTCAGGGGGACTGTTCACAATGTGTCTAGTTAGAATGGCATAGGTTTTATTTTTGGCTTCTGTGGGAGATGATAGTTCAAGTGTTATTGATCCTGTAATAGGGATCTCCAGCTGAGGCTCAGTGTATCTGGTGTCTTACAAATATGAAGTGTGTAATCCAGTTTCAAGCTAGGCACTAGTAGAGAATCTTGCTGCAAGTGAATTTTTTCATCTTTTAGTGCATAGGGTCTACAAAGTTCCTAATGGAAGAACTGATGGGACAGTGTCAAACAAAGAATTTTCTTTAAAGATTTTCTTTAAATTAGATTTATCAAGCAGTAAATAATTTGTCATAAAAAAAGAATTCAGATGATGTCATTGACAATACAGTTATTAAATACATGAAAGAAAAATACCTAGATAATTAATTTAAATATTAATTTTATAGGGTTTTTTCTTTAAGTCAGCTCCCAAACACTGCTTATTTTCACAACCTGCTAGTAGCATGGATCATACCAACCATGGTATGAATGATGGTTGTGAATTTTCTGTCTGATTACCTTAACTGAAATACAATTTATAAAAGCATGGTCTCTCAAGAGATGTCCTATTTTACATCCCAGGCTCTCTCTTACACCTTTCAGTTGTTGACTTGCTTACATCTGTGCAGACATAATAGAAATAGTTCCTTTTGGTACTCTCCATGTGAATGCAGCTCCTGTGCTCTTAAAGTCTAAGAAAGGTTAACATGGACATGAGTTAGGACTTGGAAATTAACATGTAGTGAAATATATGGTTATGATTTGACCTGATGGTCTTAGAATCATTTCAGTTGGAAAAGACCTTCATGATTCTACACTCAATAAATGGGGAAAAAGGTTTGATGCTCCATTCTCAGCCCCACCTTGCCCCTGGAGCACTTTTTGACCTTGCCTGCTCCCTGTGTCAGGGAAAGCTGAAATACTGCCTGTTGCAGAGTAGATGCACAGCATGAGATATTTGCTGACCATCCTGCTAGGGCTGCAGTGAAAGCTGAAGTCAGTCTCTGCTAGTAATCAATAACCACTGCATACTGAAACCACAGTTTTAATACTCAAAATTAAGGAGGGTTAGTTGGTTGGGTTTTTTTCATATAATTACCTTTAATCTATTTCTTATGTGAGTTGTATCTGTCATTGTTGTATTGCACAATAATTTTGGCTTATATGTCACAGGGTTGTTTTTGGTTTTTTTGAAAGAAAATTGTTTGTGTGTTGTGTTAATGAAATACCAAGATAAACACTGTTCCAGTTTGGTAGGTAGTTGAATTAAGATACCCAACTCTCATTCAATTAATTTTTTTTATTAAATACATTTTAAACAGGAATGTTTAAACTTTTATTTCCCCTCCTAATTATATATATATATGACTGTAAAAAAATTATGTTTGAGAGGATTT
>VYZU01049125.1:173907-238950 GCA_013401355.1 Ceyx cyanopectus | reverse complement strand
AAAAATAAAATATATATATAGCTACACCAAAGGAGATCCTTTATTCAACATACAAACTCACACTGCATCTATTGCTGTCTCTGAGCACCTCTCAGGGGCTTGGGGAGGTGGCTGCCAGCCCTCACATGTGGCTGCTGAGCTGCTCCCTTTGGTAGCACTAGGATTTTAGGTTGAATTCTTTAACTTAAACTCCTTAACTTCTATTAACAGTAATAGATCAAACACTGCTAGCATAAAAACAATACCAATAAATACCCATACTTAGAATTCATCACTAAACAAATATTACTATTCAATAAGCCCACATTTCCTTCAGCTTGATTCTGAGCTATCATGCAACAGTCAAGTACCTGGGCATTTAACAGGAACAAAAGATCTTCCTCATCCAGATGTGAGCACTAAGTGACTTCACCAACTGTGGAGAAATTAGTGCCTGTAACTTCAAACGGCTTAGATTCTTAAATGTTTACATCTATGGATGTGTGCTCAATCTTGAGATAATTTGTCAGTAATATAAAACTTCACACTGGGTTGTTCCTTTGTTTCCATGAGAGCACATTCCAATAATGAAAGGGTTCCTTTTCTGGAGAAACACTTCTGAGTTTAGAGCACCGGGTAAATAATAGATAGTATATACAAACTAAATAAAGGTAACATTTGCACTGTGAATTCTTTTCTTTTCCCCCTTGTTGGAAATATTCCTTCCCTCTCTTCTAGGAAACTTTTTTTTTTTTTTCTGTAATGGTCTGTTAGCTTTAATAAGTACAGCAGAGTAGCCAGTGCTGGCTGTCACTTACTGTAGCTGAATGTTAAGCAGCATTGCAAAATGTTAAGTTGCATGATAACTGACTAGTTTTCTTCAGTCTTTTTAGGGAGGCTGAGAATTAACAATGCCTCTCACCTCCCTCTTCACACTCCAATAGGAAAATGCTAATTTACTATTAGCCTGTCACAGCTGCCTCATTCCATTTTCTGTTTCACAATCCAGACAGGAAGGTCTGTGCTGGCTCCATGTGAGCTGATGGAAAAGCAGTTGTCATTCCTTTCAGCAAAGCTCCTGCTCACCAAACTTCATCCAAGAGAGGGAGAAAACTGCCAATATTTAGAGAGTCAAAGCAGGCAAAGCTGGGCAAGTGTGTGCCAGGTGTGCCTTCAAGTTTTCCAAGTCTGTAGGACCCATCTCATCACAGCCCACACTTGTACTTCAGTTTCAGGCTGCACACATAATGGTGACACTGGTTCCAAAAGCCAGGGGATGTGAAGTCAGGCAATGCCTCAATAAATGCTCAGAAATGCTTCTGGATTGTGCACAACTATTAAACAGCACCCACACAAACACACACACACACACACACACACACACACACACACACACACACACCCGCACCCCTTCCCCTTATGAATACCCCATCTCTTCTTGGTCACAAGAGACACCTGTAATCTGTTGTTTGGATTTTTGTGTTTTACATCAAGTTGAGTAGAGGTGTTCATTTTCCACCTATGAAAGGGAGCTACTTTCTTGAGGTTCTACTTGTGATGGTGTGAGACGACAGCATTTGTGGAAGGAGATCTTTTTGTAGGTCAAAGTATAAATGTAAAAATGATTTAAGCTTTTCAGGTGTGCAAACTTGAGAGTTTTTTAGAGTTCCTCTTGCCTTGTGAAATATCTAACTGTGTAGTTGTGAATCCAGCTACATCCAGCCTGCTTTGAGTAAAAATTGTATTTAGGATTGGACATATGTTTTCTATAGAACTATCCTCCCCCCTGCTGCCCCCCACTACTTCTCCTTCAATAAAAGGAAAAGTTCTCCATCTTAATCTGTAAACTGACATGGTTTTGATTGAAAGTACTGTTAGAGTACCTTAATTCCCAAAACCACTCTAGGCTAGGGTCCCTGCTTCAAAATTCCTTGCCCAAGATGAACTATAAGCATGCAGGAGTGACTTGTAATGAAATAGGAACTCCCCTTGTAAAAAGTAGGGGCCAGGCTGCTTCATAGAAATTGTATCACAAAAAGGCATCTCTTGAACAGAGAAGAATGAGGGTTAGATACGCAAAATACAGTGTGTAAAAGCCACCATTCACAACAAAGACTTAATGGGTTGGGGTTGGTGAACTTTTTGGCCTATTTTTCTGTTGAAAATCTCAGGCTTATTTTAGGAGAAGGAGAGAAGGGAAAGGATATTCAATGGCTTATTTCTTCAAATATGTGTGTTCATAACACTTACAGATCTGACAATCAAAACTGTGATAAGTTTTGGTTTCAGGTGTATGCTGTGTTAGGATATATTAAATTGGGAATTTGTAGTTTGTATGGTAGGCAGCAAGTGCTTTCACTAGTTAATCTTGGTGCTGTCCAGTTGTTTCCTTCTTGTGTTGTGACTGTGAATAAACAGGAGGAATCTATCAAGCTTCTTTTCTTATTCTGTTGGCCTTTTAGACTTAAAGGATTTTACAAGCAAAGGAAGAACCTTGTGAATGTTTTCTTGCTCATTGATTGTTCTGTCTCCTCTTTAAGCTATACAGTATTGAGATGAGGTTCACATACATCACACTCTGGATAAGTCTTTAAAGTTATTATTGTAATATTTAAAGTGTTTTCAACTGTTTCAGATTGAGCACTTATTTCTGCTAAGATAACTGGAATAAAAGTTTCTCCACTGTTGCCTTTCTTAGTATCCAGGAGCAGTTATATTTATTTGGATTGCAGTGGCTAAAAAGGCAGCCTGCATCCCAAGGGAGCTTTCAGTCATAGATGAAGACAAAGAGACAACAGGGTGATCCAGCAGACAGGAGAAGTGCAAGTTAGCAGGATGGTATTTATGATCGATGAGATAGCCACGACTGTAATAGCTAATTAGGCAGTAGGGAGCAGTTCAGATTTTCTTCCAAAGTGCAAGCACTTGCATGTGTCAGCTCTGAGTCCCCACTACCATTTTACTCACCTCTGATGGGTCTCCTGGAGGAGTTCTCTTCTGGCTATGGTCCCAGCTAAATTATCTGATGGTACATAATGTTGGCCATGCTTTAGCCCATACTCAANACACACACACACACACACACACACACACACACACACACGCTTCCCCTTACACACAGAAGAAATAGAGGCTGAAAAGCCTAGCAGGCTTTAATAGCCTCAATTTGAACATCACTTTTCCCCAGCTACAATAGATAATTTCCCTGGGATTCAGAGTTTCCTGGTGCAAAGGAAACATTTAATTGCCGACGTGTATTTTCAAGGTTCTGGTTTTGACTAGCAACTCCATTAAAGTTAGAGTACTATAAAGACATACAAAACAATTTTACNTTTTTTTTTTTTAATATTTAAAATGCCTATTTTAAGTATTTTGGACTGCTAAATCAGAACACTGAATCAGAACAGCAACCAAAATAATTTTAAGAATGCAATGAGAAACAAATGAAATCACAGCTGGGCTTCTGCAGGGACTGTAATTCCATTTCCCAGTGAGCACCATCAGCTCTTCCTCTCTTGGCAAGCAGGGTGACAGGCAGGGCCTGCCATTCACTCTGGGAAGAGACAAATTGGTTCTGGTGAAGACTGTTTTGGCTCACCAAAGATATGAGGACACAATAATCTCATTACAGAAGTGGTCACCTGTTGCACTGGTGGTTCTTTCTCCTCAAGCTACTCAATAATTACATGGGCATCAATTTAAATCCCTATGTGCTGGAGGGAGAGGTAAATGCAGTGGCAGGGCCCAGGGTGGGCAAGGGGTGGATAAAAGGTGGGCAGCCAAGCTGTCTCTGTCTCCATTTTAATTCAGCTGTAAATCAGATGATCTTTGTGCTGCTTTTCTGTTTGCTTTTCATGGAGATATTCAGAAAAGCCCTGTAGCCTAAAGCAAAAGCTTAGCAAGCCAGGCTGCAAGTCAGGGCTTGTTTATCATGGGCATTACTGTGAAGATTTCAGCCCTTACTGAAAGGGTTTTCTTGTACCCGTGCAGCAGGTAGGTTCCAGACACAGGAAAAAATACAAAACCTGTCCCAAGGAGGAAAAAATTCACAAGCAGTATGTGAAAGGAGGCAGTTGGCAGTAGGCTGCATCTTGGTGACTGAGGGAAGATACTTCAGGCTCAAGAAGGTTAATCTCCAGCAAAGCCACCATAGTCAGGCCAGGAGATGATGAGCACCTTTAAATCAGTTGTGATCTAAGAAGTGCTTAATTGGATGTGAAGGGTGAAGTGAGTGCTTGATTCCAGCTCAGCTGGAAAACTTTCAGATTGCAGCAATAACTCCAAAATCCACTTCAGAACTGAAGTGCAATGGAGCAATGCATTATGCATTTCCCTCTTGTTCTGCATCCCTCCTTCCCCGTTGTGCTGCCAGGCTCTGAGTTCCAGCAATGATTCTTCTGGTTCCATTCTCTTTCTTCATCTCTAATGTTCCTAGTGCTTTTCTTCCTGCTGCTGTTTTGCTTTTCCCTAGCTTCCAGCCATTCATTCCTACCTGCTTTCCCTACTCCCTTGCTTAGCCCCACATCTCTTTTTTACCAGCTGGGTTCTAGTGACTGCTTTCAGTTAAAAAACCATATGTTAGATTCACCACTGAATACTCTTGCTTCTAAATGCAGTTTCTGATTTCAGCAGCCAACAGCTTTTCTTTTTTTTTTTTCTTTTTTCACAGCAAAATTATGATATCCACTGTTTGGCAGCACAGATCCTAATCCTGATCCTAACAACTGCCTATCAACATTTTCTCTTGGACAAAAGACCAACAGTTAAATGGTTAAAAAAGAGGAAAATAACAGAGTCCAGCTGTCAGTGGGGAATACACTGGCCCCAGGGTGACCCCAGTGTAGTTGTTGGATCATCCAACAGCTCAGCTCTGCTTCCAGCTCTATGCTGTGGCCCTGCTGCAGAGAAATAATCAAATGCCAGTCAATCTGAGCCAACGTTTTCATGGATGGCCCAAGAGATTAAACCCTTGGAAAAAAACTAAATACACATTTTTGTTTTGGTTTGTTTGTGGTTTGGTTTGTTCGCATCTTTTGGTTGGTTGGTTGGTTGTTTTTTATGGGATTTTTTTGTTTGCTTGGTTGTTGTTTTTAGCTAGCTTTTTTTTGCTAGGTTTTTTGGTTTTTTGTTTTTCTTGTTTGATTGCATTGCAAGCTCATTTCTTGGAATTTTTAGTGCCATGACTGTAAGGCAGAATGTGCCAATACACATGTAAATACTTACACAGTAAATACTGCTGATAAGCAAAATTCCTACATAAATGTTTCCCCTGGAAGAATGTTGATCTCTCCTTTTCCTTTTGTTATGATCATTTGTACCAACTGTTAACAACATTAAAAAAAATCTCTGTCTTTCCAGAAGTATCTTGTCCTAGACACTGTCAAAAAAGTGCTTAAATTAGCACCCTATTTTCAAACCTGGCCACTTCAACTTAACTGTGTAAATAAAACTGCAGTCAGTTTTATTTTTATTTTCTTTTTTTTTTCTCAGTGTTCCTAGTCAATTAGCATCAGTGATGAGAAGTATCTGTTCTCCAGAAAATTAAGGCCATTCTCCATCAAAATCGTCCAGATTTGTCACTGATTAAAAAACCCAGTGGTTATTGTAATGATTTATTTTGATATATGAGTGCTAAAAGCAACGTAAATGAGACATTTGCAGAAAAAATATCAGTACCTAATGAAAGCTGCTGTCCATCAGTTTATTAATAATTGCAACATGCATAATCAGAGTTAATATCTCTATATATGCAGCTTTAGCTCGGGTTTGATAAACTGATTTACAAAAGGATATGTAGCGTATCATCAGTGTAAAAACCTCCTTTGCCCTGAGCTCAGTAAGATTATTTTTAAACCCCTGAGATCTTTTGTTAGTTAGCTGCTAGAGCACGTGGGAGGACAGGACCAAGTGTACCATTTTGGAGAATACAGCTGCTGTTAGTTAAGCACAGAGTGTGAATTAAAATGCCTGTACTACTGCAAATGTTCAGAACCTTTAAAAAATGCCTCCATTTTATAACAGTCAATTTAAATACATTAATTCTGAGAGGTTTTTTGCATTTTCATCATAGGAAGTCAAGACAGTTTATGCTGTCTCATATAGAAAAAGTTGGATTATGTTAAATATATTAAATAGATACTTCCTATATATATATATATATATATATAAAAGACTGTCTTCAGAATACAGAGACTGCAAAAGCACCACCTCTTCCATACCCATTGCTTGCAGGCATTTTGAACATACACTTCTTCCCACTGCTGTCTATGGAATACTTTAGATCTTTTTCACTAGAAAAAACCTTGCATTACGTGGCAAAAATCCATCAGCTCAGCATGCTGAGCCTTTTGAGCAGCCTGCAGGTTGAGTGTGTGTTGTGTTCCTAGTCCTTTGGTGCTGACTGTTTGCTGGGACCTGTCGCCATCCCCATTTGGCAGGTAGGAAAATCAGATCCTTCCCTTCTCCACAGCATGGCCAGAGGATTCAGTCACAGAATCACATCATGGCCAGAGGATTCCGTGCACCCAGGGGGTCACAGAGTCATCTACAGGGCTGTGATGGGTGGAGCAAACCTTGTGCAGCTTGTGTGCAATCCTGTCTCCAGTTAGTCCAGCTGAGGTTGGACAAGGATGGATGTCTGCAGCCTTGCTTACACCAGCAAAATTGCATTTTTGCTGACATGGCTGCATCAGTTTCAGAACAGAAATAAGGAGTGTAGCACTTCTTCCTCTGCTTGCTTTTCCCCCTGTTTTAACACCATCTCTCTGGAGTCTTTGACTGTATGAATCAAATAATGAGAGTGAAACACCAAGAGATTTCAGATCTGGACCTGACGTTAGACCTTTTCCCTTGAAAATCATCCAGAATTTGGGAAGTGATTACTGCACGGATCACAGGTCTGCATTTAATAATCAATCCTTATAAGAAGTAGTGATTAAGATGTAGATCACAGGTCTGCCTGGTAAATCCTTAAAAAAAACCCCCAGAAATCAGCTCCTGAGGCAAAGCTAATTATTTACTCCTTGCACTTGCTTAACTGAAGGTCCAGCTGTGATGTGGTGGGTACCCAGTTCTCTCTCCTGTTGGAGCATCCTGTGAGCACCATGGTAAAGACACAGTCTGCTTAGCCCTGCAGTGGCAGCAGCACCCCAGTACCACTGACATTCCCATGGCTGGAGAGCTCCTCTTAGCACAATGCTTGGAGTGTGGGTAATCTTAGAATCAAAGAGCTAGAAATCACAAACTTTTTTTTCCCCCAGCGACTTGAGAGATTAGCTTTCATAAGATGCAGGCGTACCATGAATCTTTTCATATTTCTAATAATAATGTTCTTTCCAGTCAGTAAGTTAACCTTCCCCAATTCTGAGTCGTTCTATTCACCTCTTGCTAAAGAATGATTGCAATTAGGTGGCATGGTTCCCTAGTTTGATACCTGCAGTGACAAGGTAGTCAACTCCTTCTTTTATCACAATGTTTTATTCCAGACGTACCTGAAAAACTAGGAATAAATCTTTAGTTCTTCCATCCTGACCTTGATTATAGGACAAAAAAAAAATAATTATAACCAGCTACTCCTCTGTGACCCATTATAATAATTTTCAGCTTGGCTAGTGTTGGTTGCTCACCTTGAATGTATATTCCTACTGCTCTAATAGACACCATCTCCCCTGGGAATGAAAGCTTTTCTTTCAATAAGACAAAAAAAAGGCATTCAGCTTTCCTACAAATTTCTGTACTACTGCCAGAAGGATTTCTCATGGCAAGTAAATGATGAGAGTGCCAGCTCTCCTGCTCCACCCTGCCAACCTCACAGTCCTTTCTGAGAGAGACCCAGAGATCTGATCTCTACAGTCAACCCATTTGGGCTTTGCTCCTTCTTTGGGGTAGGCAGACTGGGTCAATTGACACAAATGGCAAAAGAGGCTGGACATCTGGGCAATGACACCAAATTAATTTTCCATAAACCTCCAAGTAACCAGATGGCAAATGATTCAAAAGCCCATCTTCAAGAACCAGCTGTAGAGTCCAGATTCCAGCCTGATCTTAGAAGTCAGCCTGGGCAGTAAGAAATTATACATTTGCTAATAATGCTGCATTAAAAACAAACAACAAGTGAAAATAAGATTTGCCACACTACAGGACATTGATAAGGAGCTTCTCTTTAAAGGAAATACGGGATCTGAACAGTGTCAACAGTTAATTGTATAAAGACAGCACTTAGCATGAGACTGGTTACTCCAGTGTACACATCTTACCTGTGCAGGCTGTATATTCAAAACAGATTAATGTTAATTAAATGGTCCATCAAGCTGGAATGTGCAAAATCGTTGAGCACTGACATCAGTATAATAGAGATAAATCTAAGACATTGCCAACTATGGGAGGAAAAGTTTAGACATTACACATAAGCCATGAAATCCACATCTTGCTTTGGACCTCCTCACAGGTTTGGTGTTTACTTTGGATGGGTATTAGGTTCAGTTCACAGTACAGATCAGGACAAACTGTCAATGTTCAGCTTTCAGACTGAGATGAGCACAAATCTCTATGATCTACATATTTAAGCTGAATTCCTCCCTCCCCCCTCTTATGCAAAAGCTCTGTGCTGAGCACTGACACTAAAGCCAAAGTGACATCAGACTAAGCAACACCCATCAGTTAGTCAGTTGTTATTTCAGCTTTCTTTGCAGAATATAAAAATTTAATTTTTACAGGTTTTATAGCATAGCATTGTTCCCAAAGAAGGGATACTGGTCCTTCTGGAAATTCCCTCCCTGTCCTTTGTATTAATAAATACACTAAAAAGTCTTCCAGTTCTGAAACAAAGCAAGGTTTAAAATCAAAATGTCATGGAGTATTAACTCCAGACTTCATGAAATGCAAGTGTTTTACTTGTTTCTACTTAATACCAGTCTGACCTAGAAATCCCATCTCTTTTTCCTCAGAAGACCTACTTGATAGCAAGATATCAAAACTAAAAGGGAACAAAACAGAGCTTGTAAACTTTATCCTACCCAACATCAACTCTTTTCTTCAAGAGTGGAGGGAAATGTATTACTTATACTTAACAGGTATTTTTAGATGCTTTTCTTCCCTTGACATTTTCCAGCCAGAACTGCTGCAAGGTGGCTGGAGGCCTTGGGAAACTGAGGGAACACAAACATCTCACCTCACTGAAAGGTTTTCCTCTGTCAGCTCCTTCACTGAGGTTCAGAACTTGGCTCTGAATGAATGACTACCTGGGAGCATCAGGCAGAGGGCAAGAGAAACCTGCCCTTAAAACCTGCCAGGCACTAAAGTGAGTGGTGCCTGGTTTCTGCAAGCTGGAAGGCACTTCTGTTTGACTTGCCTGGCAAGGTGTAAGCTCAGCTGAAACTCTATGGCCACCTGTTCTTTGGTATCATGCCTCTGCTGCTGATTGCCTGGTGTCCAAAAGGGATAAAGCCACCCAGCATCTTTTCCTGAGGGTATGTGTGGTATCTCCTTCCTCTAACCAATCACCTCTTGTCAGAGTGCAATCATCTCCCAGGGCTGATGTCCACTTGGATGATGCGCATTCAAGTGCTTAGGGGAACCCCCATCTATAGATGCTAACACAAAGGCAGTCAAAACTGGTGAGAAACATTAGCCAACTACTTTCAATTGACTGGTTTGGTCACCAAAATAACATCTTAATGACAAAAACTTCTCAGGAAACTCAAGTAAATAAAATAACAGCATGACAGAAGTCATAGGAGGATTTATCCACACAGAAGAAACAAGTAGTGAGTGGGACATCACAGCCAACAGGCTCAGGGCAGACAGTTTGCCTCAGTCTCTTCTCCATTACACATGGCAAGCAGGTCACTGTCATTCACATAAAAGCCTGATCCCATCTGTGTGCCAAACATCTTATGGTACTGCCACTGCCTTTTGGGAATTCTTTATTTGGCTTCCAGAGCATTTTCTCTTCCTTTTGTGACTGATTGAGACTCCCATGACCAGTTCAAATATTTTGATGTTGCTTTTGTTCCATGAATAGCCTGAATACCAAAATGTTCTGAGAAATTGTTTGAAATGATTTGGAAAAAAAACCCAGAAAGTTGTTCTTTTTTTCTCCTCAGACCAAAAATTTCAGCATTTTCATATCAACATATTTAATTTTCTTGTGGTAAAACCAACTGAAGAAAACAACTTGAAGGGCACATGAAGTTGCAGCAGGCTGTGCTGTTGAAGTGCTGTGTAGGACCCATCGTTTCAAACCCTCCCTCCTGCCAAAGGGTTTGTCATGCTCTCCTGCAGTGCACCATTGCTGTGACACTCTGCCACAATGCATCAGGAGACATGCAGAGGCAAGAAGAAGCTCAGACCATAGAGGAACAGAGGCCACAAAACCTTTGCACACATCCCTGAAACCGTCCACAACACTTACAGGTTGAACTGCCTTCAGCTGAAATGTTGGTTTTCAGTTAGGGTAGATGTATTCGAGTTGAGGTCTTTTCATCTTTCTTCTGAAAAAGAAAAAAAAGTGAAATAATGTCATTTGAAAAGTTATCCCAGCTTCATGGTTCTGAGTAGAAATGCCACTTTGGCACAGAAATAGAGGCCTGAGAACAGAGCTTTCTGATGGACACTCCCAACATCCACATTGCTGAAAGGGAGTTTTATGAACAAGTTCACCTAAAAACCCTGCTCTGCTTTTGCTGCACAAGGCAGCAAGCCCTTAGGGGATGGACTCACAGAGAAACATTGCTGCTGCTGCTGGGAGCTCACCAAAAGCTAGCACCTGAACAGAGGTGTCAAACTGCTTTACACGTGAAGCACATGAAATTGTTTTAATTGTTGGGCAAATTGCCATCTTGTGTCCTGAAAGTTTTACTGAACTTTCTGAACCAGGAGACTCACACACGGGTCTGTGTTTCACTCCACTGCTCAACTGTAGTGCTGGTGGAAATCCAAAGGTTAATCACAGTGCTTTCAGAGAATAAATCTGTTTCATGGATTGCACAGTGTTTGGGGAAATTGATAATTATCTACTAGTATGCATATTAAATTATCTACTAGTATGCATATTATTGAATTATCAGTGCATATTAAATGATCTGTTGTTTTAATTAACAAAAAAATTATGATGACAGAAGCTACTGAAATGACTAATCCTGAATCTAGCATTGTTTTAGTATGCCAGGGAGATGAACAGTGCACAGAGAATGCAGGCTTTTGAATTCAGCTCTTTATTGGTGTTGGTAGAAGTTTATAAGCAGGAAACAAGTATCTGAAAGCTGCCTTCTCACTCTTTACAGCCACCTGAGAGGAGGCTGTTGAAGGTGGTTGCTGGTCTCTTTTCCCAGGGAACCAGTGCTGAGAGGACACTGCCTGAAGTTTTACCAGGGCAGTTGCAGATTGGACACTAGGAGAAATTTCTTCACTGAAAGTATTGTCCAGGACAGGGACAGGCTGCCCAGGGAAGTGGTGGAGTCACCATCCCTGGAAGTATTTATGAGCTGGATAGATGTGGTGCTGAGGGATGTACTTTAGTGGTGGACTTGGCAGTGTTAGGTTGTTGGACTCAATGTTGTTAAGGGTTGGAATAATAGAAATTCTATTATTTTTTATTTTAAACCAAACAACATTCCTTAACTGCTAAGTTAGCTTTGGTGAAGATGGATTAGTATGGACAAACTGATTTTGGGAAAAGAGAAAACATAAATATGTCAAATATATAAAGTTTATAAGTTAAGTGTGTTTTGCTTCAGAAAAGACTGGCAATTATTTATTAATGAAATGGAAAACATTATAGAAAGAACAAGACTCTCTTAAGCCTCTAACATTGCCTCGAATCAGAAACCTGCATTCTAACCTGATCTTATTTTACCCATCAGATATATCCAAATGATTAAAAAAGGATGATATTTTGGCTTAAGCTGAAGGATAGTTCCATCAAAAGTTCTAATTGTCTTTTCCTCGGTCGTTCTAACAACTCAAGATTCCCCAAATCTAAATAAAAGCTGCAATTTCCACAGCCCACAAGTTCGAATGGGCTTGGACTGTCTCTGCCAGCCCACTGGGGCAGAGGGGAGCAGGGGGTGAGAGCTGTGTGCTGCTTACTTACAGCTGGGGTTAAACTCTGACAGCTTGGACTCACTGAAGTCTCTAGATAACAATATTTCCCTGAGATGGCACTGAGACTTTAGCTGAAGTCTGGACTCAACAGCAGCTGTTTATCTTTGAGAAAAGCACTGGTGAGCTTTAGAAAAACCCAGGTCCATCACTGTTTGACCCTTGCCAAAGTAAAATTGAAATCCATTTCTATAGGCAGAGATTCATTGTGCACTCACCAGCCAGAATGCTGGCAGCCAAACCCATGCTGGGGGATTCTCAAAGACACTGAGCCCACACAGACTCCTTAGTTTTCTTTAGTTTTGTCTCAGAAATGGTGACTCTCCTCTGATAGGGTTGAACTTCCTAATTCTGAACCCCTTTGAAAGTGTCAAGAATGCCCCATCATTGTAAGAATGAATTCCTAAGTGCTAGAATTATTGTAGTTCTGAGCAGAAGGTCAGAAGATTCAGGTGTCAGCCCTTAGGAAAACACACCATCATGTTCAGGAAAAATCTCCATAATCTTGCAGGCAGAGAAAAAGCCTTAGAAGGGATTACAAAATACCAGTGTTCTTTGGCAGTAAGAACATCATTCATTCGGTGTAGTTGCTGCTAATCTTTATTTAAAACTTTTTTGGACTGACCTGTTGTGTCACATTTCTATACATTTCAATAGAAGCACATTGTCGAGTCACACAGAAGAGATTAGCTACAGAGGAGCTGCAAACTGCTTTTAAATCCTACAAAGCAAGAGTTTAGAACTCTGCTAAGTGTTCTTTTTAGAGAATTGCTAATAAGAACATTAGAGCTCTTCCTACACTGGAAGGATCAATTAATCTCATCTATTAAAGATATCTTGAAGCTGATGTATCATCAGGTCAGCAGTGCTGGTTTCAGACGGTTTATATGATGTATAGATATTTTAGAAAAATCAGAATGAAGTAGATTTTGGTTTATAAGTGTCCTTTTAAACAGGCTTATCATGAGCAAGCTTTTTTAACCACCTTTTCCTCATTGACTCCAGGGCAGTGATACCAAACCAGTCAATGTGACTGGAGGTGCCCAGCTCCTAGTGACACAGAGAGGGCAGGACCAGCTGTGCCAAGAGCTGGAAACAACTGCAGCTCTCACAAGGCAGCAGACGACATCTGCTATTTGTTTGGGGTTGGTTTTTTCCCCATATGCTTTGTTTGCTTGGGTGGATTTCAGAAGGGAGGAGTCGAGATGAAAGACCCCATGAGTACTGACCTCATGAGAATGGGGATGCATTTTATTTCCCAGTTCTGTGGGAATCCCTCAAACGCCTTCTCAGCAGTTGAAAATCATTATGCACATCCTATTTTTAGTTCACGTGGTATTTGTTTGTGTATCTTTTTCGTGTCTTTCTTTCTTCCCACCAGACTGAGGGCAGGGACTGTGGGAAATTAAACTCTTGTTTGATACATACTAATTTTGCTTTTGTATGTTAAGTAGCAAGAAAATCTTTCACATTAAAATATGAGAACGAACCACTGCCATAATCCTTTTTCTGATGGACAAGACTATAGAATATCCTGAATAAGCAATCACTTTAAAATATACAGACTTATTAAAACGGTTTATATTTATTTTTAAAATAATAAATGTGGTAAAATCTGGGTTCAGATCATTCCCAGAGGTGAACTGCATCCACCTTGCAGTAGATAAAGGTAGGATACACTCACCAGAGCACAAAAGAGCAGCTGGAAGTTGTGTGGCTACAACTTTTTAGCTAGGCAATTCCACTCAGGGCTCACACTGCATTATTTACAGCTTTCTGTATCCTCTCCTTCTGCCCATTTCCAGTTAAGAAATCCCAGATATGCTTGGGTAAGCACTTCAGCATTGTAAATTCAAAGACCAGTTACAATGGAGAGCAAATATTTACAATTGCCATGGAAAATAACTATAGTCTATGCCATGCTCTGTCATTTTAAATCTCCTCTAGGCCTGACGGGCTGAGCAACCAAGGTAATTGCATTCAAAATACACCTAACCAGTGTCAAGCAACTATTTTTTTCCCCAGACTGCAAAACCATAAAGAAAATGAGAAGCAACACTGATGGTAATAAACCCAGTGAGAGTTTTAAGGTTAAATTTGCTTCTCTCTTTTCTTTACATTTTTTTTTCCTCCAGATGGGTCTGAAAAGCTTGGTCACTGACCCCCAGTGACAAACAGTGGCAATAAACCCCCCAGATGTCTCACAGGTATTTCAATGTTGTTTTACCAAGGAGTCAGGGATGATGCTGAGGTGCTGGGCCACCCCTTCCACAGCCTGGCTGGGGACACAGCCCTGCCAGCAGCACCCACGTGTGCTGGGTGATGCCCTGCCACCCCTCAGACCAGGAGGAATTCTTTCCCTTCTGAAGAGAGATGCTAAAATCCCCTCCATGGAAATCTGACAAGGATCAAAGGGAGGCAAGGACCAGTCAGGTTTCCACTTCTGTCATCTACCTGAACCTGGGAAGGAACTCCAGCCATGGGAAGTTGTTTGTGTGTATTTCAGCAGGACGATCTGAATCATCCACACAACCCTTAAATACTCTGGTGTGCAAATGTTTCCCAAAGCCACATGATAAAGTGGTATTAAATTAGCTGTCCCGTGGGCCTCTTTTGATGCCAGGCCATTTATTTGCAGACAAAAACTTGGAAGTTTAAAAACTTATGAGGAATTGTTGTATAGGTCCTCTAGAGAGCAAGGTGTTAAGATGAGCGTATTTGCTTTGCCTAGTTGATCCTAGAGAAGGAATTAGAAAGCAGCTTAATCCCAGAGTTGGCTCTGAGCAATTACTGACCCTTGAGGGAATCTATCTCTGGCTCCAAATCTAGAATTTGGATTTTATATCGAGTCTGTCTCTATTAATAAGATGTCAGAGCCATGCAGTCATTAACAAAGCAGGAGGTGACTGCAATTCCTCCCCACTAGCCTTAAGAAGTGAGTAAAAAGGTGATTGCATGTGCAGAACAACCATTATTATGGAAGGGTGAACTGAACAGCTATGTCCAATGAGCTAAAATAAACAGTTATCATGATCTAATCAGCTCTTGGTTAATTATAATTTTCAGATCAAGTCCCATGTTAACATTTCTACCAGTAATATTACACAAATCAAGGGATAATACTGTTCTGACCTGGTGTTCATACTGATCAAAAGACAGATTTTATATATATATATATAGCAATATATATATTAAAAATTACAATATATATTAAAGATTACAATATATATANTAAATTACTATATATATAAACAATTACAATATCATTCATTTTCACACTTAAAGATCATCATTTTCAGATAATTTTTTTTATCATATGTAATGCTGGATAAAATCTGGATATTAGGGCCTTTGTAATTTCCACATGTATTATCCAAGGCAATTCCCCTGAATTTGCTCACCCACAGCTGTATTTGCTTTCTGAAATAGCTTCCCAAGAATGCCTGCTCTCTGTTGGGAAATTGCTTGTAGGACCAGTGTTGGACTCACACCTGATTTCTTTTCTGGCTCTTTGTTGGAAGCACCAAGCAATTGAAGCTGCAAAGCTCACCACTGCTTGGAGCTACACGTCCTCACACAAACATTTCCAAGATGTTTTATGGGGAGTTTTCAAACAGAAACAACTGCAGACTGAAAAGATGATTTGTTTTGAATGGCTGGGTGGGGTTTATTTACCACATCAGCTGAAAAATGTTTATTACTTCTAAGATTTTTAAGAAAATATTTGTATTTTTGAAGTAGAATCAAATAGGGAAACACACAAGCTATGTAATTGCCTTCTACTCACGTTGACCGGAAACATCTTGATCTTTGCACCAGCAATAGTTATTAAATAACACCACTATTTTTCTAGCCTTGAGACTATTGTGTTCATTAAACATCCTGAGGAGCAGTGACAATAAAAGGTAAGCACGTTACCACTTGTCAGTTACACAAACATGACTTTCAGCTACCAGGAGAGTCTCTGAGCTACAGAAATATTATCCACATTCCTACAAGACACAAATGACAGGGTGAAAAAGAAGAAAGCAGCAGAATTGGATGCAACTATCCATATGCTTTTTCACTGCCTAAATGATAACTTCTTTATAAAGAAGAGGAAGAGCAGAGCTGCTGAGAAGCAATCAGCACACATTTGTACACACACCTCTGCCCACACATCTATGCAAATACAATCAGCATTTCATTTCCAGAGTGTCACTTTTCCTCTGCATTGTTCTAGTAAATTCCTGCATTACTTTCCAAGATAAATAAGTAGTAGGAAAGGAAACAAATAACAGAGGAGACAAAGGCTGTTTAATTAAAGAAGGTGTCTAGCTCCTCCCTGGAACTCCATGACATCACAGTCCCAGGAAACATTTCCTGGCAATCCATTTGTTGCAGGTATCTCCTCCTCTCCAGCTAATACACACAGAGCTCGTGCTGCTTTTGAAACACTTCACTCCTCATTCCTTAACCAGTTTACACTGGGTCTATTCCTATAGGTCATAAATGGCAGAAATCAAGCCCAAATCCCTGAAGCCCTCTGAAAAGCACTTTTGCTAGTGTCAGAGTTCTTTCCTTTTTTTGTGCTAGCCATTTCTTAACCTAAGCCTCTGCCTTCTTTTTGCTGGCTGCTGGCCCTGCAGTGTGAGCATGAAGACAAGTGTGTAAGAGATCATTTCTCCTGCCTGCACACTCAGCTGCACCTGGCCACACAACATTCCTCTGACTCACCTCCTCTGCACTGCCCTTAGAAAGCAAGCTTCACTTCCCTGTCTGCTCCACGCTCTTCACTAACACAAATGTGCAGTCATTTACTGGTCTGTAAGAAAGCACACGCCGAGGGTTTGCATTGCACTGGGGTCGAAACCACACAAACAAGGAGGACACAAACCCCCTTTCTTCGGAAAAGCTTGCTGCTCTGACAGTTCTGGGTGCTAAGCTGCAGTGGAATAGACTGCTATGGCATTTGCTGTGTCTTCCCTTGCTTTGGTCCTTAGGGAAAACAAGGAACAGCCCCAGTTCACCAGCAGTGAAGCAGAGGTAAATGTTGTGGTAGATGGGAAAGCTGTGTGAATGTCTGTGGAGAGCACTGGAAAAGCAGCAGTGTACTTGCAGGAATTGTATGGAGCTGCCATCAATTGATGATGACAAAGGTTTTACCCTTAAAATGACAGAGGCTGACACAACTCCAAGGCCAGATGATGAAGAGTCCCCACGATGTCAGGGCCATTGAAGCCCCCTGAGCACAGGCTTGGGACAGAGGCTGCTCCCTGCTGCTCCAGCTGCTCCCCACACCACAGCCCAAGGAACCAGCTGTCCATGTGCACTCGGATCAATCAAGGAGCACTGCAGCAAGCCCAAGCTGTTCTCTGTGAAGCCACAACATAATAAATCAGGTTGGCTACCTCCACATGCTGACAGGGTCAACGGCACAATAAAACCCAGTGACAGCTTTGCCAGCTCCTCTCCTCTCATTCCATCAAGGCGTTTGCCTTCTAGAAAGCATCCACCCAAGAACACTCACTCCTTGCTGCCCAGCACTTCTGCTGCAGATGTAAATCACAAGCAGCTCTTACACTCTGATCTCATGCTCCAGGGCTCCAGCAGCCCATCCAGGAGAGCAAACCAGGGAGCCTCCAGGACATCAGTCCAACTCTCAGTCCCCATCCTGCCCATCATCTGCTCCTTTGGCCTCTGCCTGTCTCCTTTCATTGCTCCCACAGGCAGAGAACTGTAACTGCTCAGCTGGTGTTTCCTTGGAGCAACGTTTATTTTCTTGGAGGAACACTTATTACCTTGGAGGGGTTTCTGGTTTTGGTTTGATGGGGCTAGCCCCAGAGCATGGCTATGCAGAGGGCAGGCAGAACCCATCCCCACATGCAGGCAACATCAGAAAATGGCCTAGGAGCATAGAAAGGAGGAAAGAATTAAATTGAACACACTGCTTTTTGGTGCATGCCTCAGTAATGCTCTCCCAGGAGGTGATGAGGGCCTACTTGATCTACAGCCAGAAGTATGAGTTAATTCTACATCTTTCTGACAAAAAAAACCTTGCAAGATCTTATTCAAACAAGCAAAGCCCTGCCTTTCTGAAAGGGTCTTATGCAAAGACTGCCTGGCAGGGGCTGTGCAGTCCTCCACAGTAACTTCATACTGACCCCCACTGTTCACACCCTGTGAGTACAGACCAGCCTGGACAGCCTGCATCCCTCAGACATGGAGAGAAGTTGATGTCCAGCACAGTTGCCTGTTCCTGAAGGTGCTGGCAGTCTCACTGCAGTGTGTGCTCACAGCACTCAGGTGGTTAGAGGTGAGGAATTGCTCTGAGCAGGTTGCTTTGTGCCAGAAAAATGTGGGACAAACATGAGAAAAAAATTAAAGTTCACTTAGGATAAGTTTTTCAGGGAGGTGAATGCATCTGAGAGAACCTGAGTCTGCAGTAGCTGTAGTCTAGAAGAGGAGAAACTTTTGCCCCATCTAGAGGAGCTTAGGATCTCTCAGCCCACTGGGAAAGGAGGGTGCAAACCCTCCCAGTTTCCAGCCTTGGCTGCATTTCCCAATCTCACTGGTCTCTTGTCCTCCCCACACTTCTCCCTGGGTTTCACCTGAATTGTCCTGTTTCTTTCTGTCCCCACAGCTGCCTTTATCTGCCCTCCTGCCCTACTGCTGGTGCTGCCCACATCTCCCCCATCCCCTCCCTGTGGTCATTGTGTGCACCATTTCTGCCCTTTCTGAGCACTGAGTATGAAACTGAGTATTGAAATTCTCCACTGCACACAGACTACACCTCTGTTTTAACCCCCACCTTCCTCTTCTCACCTTCATGAATCAGTTTTCTCTCAGAACACAAGGAATTTTATCCTCCCCCTGCTTCTTTTCTGCTTATGACTCCAGTGGCCACTGGCTTGGAGTGAGTGTCAGGGTCATTTCTGCTTCCCTTTGGAAAAAGCTACCATGAAAACCGGCAGGCAAGAGGTCTTTTGGCACCTCTGCCTCTCACTGTATTCCTGTTTGCAAGTGAGGCTGCCATTCCCTGGCTTAGGGAACTTCCCCCTTTCCTTTTTTCCCTGTGTTTTTTTAATAAATACCATTCTTCATGTTATTCTCCCTGTAGGGTAGTGAGTGACAAGCTATAGCTGGGGGAAGCTTCAGCCACTGGGAAGCACAATCAAAACATGTTTGTATTTCTCCGAGTTTCTGGAGAGCTGCAGCAGAATGTGACAGACCTTAAGTGAAGCTATTTTTAGCAGAGGGCTTTATCCCAGAACCCTTTTACTGAAACCATATGAAGAGTGCCTTGCTCCCCGGGGCAACCTGTGCTCCTCTGGTGCCCGGGTGTCTGCAGACCATGTCCAGAGCTCTGCCCTTTCAGCCAAGGCTACCGCAGCTGGCATTCTGCCCCAAGACAAGTTGTGATGCTCAGGCTGGAGAGAAAGGTGGGGGCAGAGCCTTAAAGGTATAGAGAAGTCTTTCTCTCAAGGTGAGAGGTGTGATTTTAGTGACTGATAGGTGCTGGCAAGATTTTAGAGACAAGAGGAACAGCAGGTGGACCAGTCTGTGACCTCCTCTCTGGAGCCAGGGGTATAAAATACCCAGAGTGAAGGATGCTGATGTGGGAATATGGCTTATGAGTATCAGCTTGATCAGAAGTTTCTTCTTTTTTGGATGTAATTTCTCAGAGGATCCAATCTTGCTCCGTTCTGCAGAAGACAGCAGTTAGAAGAGCTCAGGCTGCTCCATGCTGCAGAGTTCAGGGTTGTGTTGCAGTTTGGTGTGTTCAAGGTCAGTGGTCAGGCTGTGCTGGAGCCCACAGGCTCCCTGCTAAAAACAGAGACTCATGGTGCACTGCAGAGCTGTTTACAAGGTCACTCTGGTCAAGTAAAGGTCTCTTTTTCTGAAAGATTGCTTGCAGCACAAGAAAGCCCCAATGTTTTCTGTAAACCAGATTTATCCTAGAAGTTGATGTCTGCATGTTTATTTTTTTCCAGTACTTTGTTAAAAAGAAAAGGAAATTATTTTCTTTTAGTCTTCTATCAACTGAGCATGTGTGCTGCTTCACTGGAAGCCAAGAGGAGAATAGTTCACTGAATCTCAAATAAAACCAAACGCAGGCTGAGGAGATTTGCACTGAATAAAGAGAAACACAATGCATGTATGAAAAGCAGCAACTCCATTTCCTATTTGAGAACTGTATATAATATTTCTGTAACATGACTGAACTTAAAATTAGACATCTGTTTGGACAGATTACTTAGCACCTTGGCACAGATGTTCCGTGTTTTTTATTATAGTGCTTTAATTAAAGAACATTCATCAGCATTCACTCAGCACTGGTAAGTGCCACTTCTCCAGAGCTGCCGTTTGGAACAGCAGCTTTCAATCAGATGCTGATGGCAAATGATTGCCACCACCTTTTTGCCACTACCAAGTGGAGGAGGAGGTTGGGAAGGGACTTGCACGCTCACATCTGTGCAGCAGATGCTGCCACAGCTTCCACCTCCAGCGTCCCTGGAGCCAGTGGTGGGGAGCTGAACACACCAGCCAGGGCCTCCCTGCTGCTTCCCTCTCTGGCTCAGCCCTGCTGCCTCCTCCTGCTGCTTTCTGTTCTCTCCCACTGGCTTTGTGTGTGCTTTGCCAGTAAGGGGTTTTCAAAGTAAAAGTGGAAGCGAGGGGAAAGGTGACATCAAATTTGTGAGAGCTAAGCAAGGAAACCAGGAGTCATTTGAGCTAGATGCCAGGAAAACTGCAGAGTGATGCCCAGGGAGCTGGGCAACAGTCCTTTAGAAATACCTTTCAAGGGATGTAGGCCAAGAATCAAAGAATATTCAGTTTGGAAAAGACCCTTGGGATCATCCAGTCCAACCATTAACCCCACGCTACAAAGTTCACCCCTAAACCATGTCCCTCAAAACCACATCCAAACCTCCCTGAAACACCCCCAGGGCTGGGGACACAACTCCCTCCCTGGGCAGCCTGTGCCAGTGTCCAACCACTCTTACACTGACCATTTTTTCCCTGATGCCCAGTCTGAACCTCCCCTCTCTTGGAATCCCCTCCATCCTCTCTTGGAATCCCCTCCATCCTCTCTTGGAATCCCCTCCATCCTCTCTTGGAATCCAGCTCCTCTTGTTCTCTCACTGATGACCTGTGAGCAGAGCCCAGCACCAACTGTGTTATTAGAAGGAAATACTTAAAACACTGGGAACCAAGGAGAAAAGTTGACAAATTTAATTCCACATCCCTTCAAAGTATTCCTGGCAATTCAGTGTGTTCATCTCACAACCGTCTCTCTCGGGAGCAGCATGGCAGCCACCCTGGGCTCTGCCTGCCAGGGACCTGCTGAAATCACTGCTGCTCCCACAGAAATCTGCTGGGTGGGTTTGATTTGGAGAGAGCCTATAATTTGCTTCCTATCTCTTTTTAAACCCATTACATCCCTAACAAAGGAAGCTGTCAGCTGAAGTGATTTTGTCAGCCAAATTTGAGCAACTGCACATTTCATGACCATTAAAGTTTCCTGTAACTTCTCACTTGAATTTTCCCATGTCTAAGAACACGGGGTTTTTTTAGTTTGTCAAATTCCAAAATAAGCATCAGCAGTGATAAGAACTTGTCAGCTCAACAGGAAAAGAACTGGGGATTTTTTTTTTTTCCTGGGTTATCTCAATTCTTTTAATCTAATGAATGTTTAGTATAAAATGTATAGGCAATCACTGTTACACCTGCACTTCTGACACTCCCAGGTGGTGACCCCGTGGTTTGCTTTGCATCACCCACAGCTCTTCAGCTGTAAGAGAAGAAAATGTTCCCCGAGGCTTCATTTTGCCCCAGCAATTAGTTTCTGGGTGATGCAAGGATCTTGTTTCAGGCAGGGGAGGTGCTGAACCTCAAACTTCTCTCAGGTATAATTTCACCTCCAGTAGGCCAGTGGGGAGCAGGCTGGTGGCTGCTGAAGCTGGCATGTCAAATGCTGCTTCCCAGACATCAGTTGTGGACATAGCCACACTTGTGTGCTCTCCCAGGGCTCTGCTGGGAGGCAGGTAGTTCACCACCAAGTGAGGAGAGCAGCCAGCTCAGATGTATCTTGAGGGCAACCCTGTTGTGTGAAAGCCCAAATGATTTCTTTCTCTTAAATCCAGTTTCTTCTGAAAGCCACTCTTCCTTGCCACATCCCTGGCATCTGTTTGGTTGGGGCCTTCTGTGTCTTTCTGCTTGTCACCTTTCTCTTTACTCTTTTGAAGGTTTTTCCTGTCCTGTTTTATATCAGTGAAGAAATCTAGCATCAGAATTCTGCACTTTGATTCCTGTTATATGATGATGTACCAGAAAATCAAATGAAGGGCTGTGATGGCTTAGTCTCTCCTTTTGAAGAAGGATGGAAAGAACAACACGTGACAGGTCTCAGTGAGTTGACTTAATGTGTGGAAGGCATTCAAATCCAATAAAGCAAAGCAGGAGGCAGGATGGAGGTGAGAAGCATCAAGTGTTCATGATAGAGCTGTTTTTTAAGCTCCTGAAAGACTGAAGTGAGCTCTTGATTGTCTTCTATGCAGGGTCGGGTATTTTGTAGGTATGGCCACTTAAAGCAGTGTTTGACAAGATCCAGCCTTCAGGGAAATGTGGCTGTGTGTTAAGATGTGATTTCAATTTCAATATTGCAGGATAGGGTGCTACTGGAACCCAGCTGGTGTTTTAGCAACAGCAGTTGATAAATTATCAAATGGGAAGCTGTCTTCAAAGGACAGTTCTGAAAAGCTAGGTACAGGTCTTTGGCAAAGGGAAAGAGACAGAAATAACTTTAGAAGGAATGAATACCCCTCAGCTCCTCTCAGGTGGCTGTAGACAGTGATCAGGCCTTCCCTGAGCCTCCTCTTTTTCTCCAAGCTAAACAACTCCAGTTCCCTCAGCTGTTCCTCATAAGAATTTTGCTCTAGACCCTTTATCAGCTTTGTTTGCCTTCTTTGAACAGTGTCTTTCTTGTAGTGAAGGGCTCAAAACTGGAAACAGTTTATGATGTGTTATGGAAAAAAATAAAATAAAATAAAACCAAAAAATGGGTATATTGGGCTTTCTTGTTACAAATGTAATTTTGGATCATTGCTGCACAGAGGCACTGATGTGTACTTGAGTGTAGAGTTCACTGTGTGTAAATAATCTTCTAAAAATCAGTGCTGAGAGAATTTTGGTTTGAAAATCAGTTTTCATGACAGTATAAACACAGAGCTTGTTAGTCACATAGAGCACAAAATAACTACTTTTTCTTGTGAAAAACCCTTGAGTTCACGCATAGAAAGCACGTAAGCTGGAGCCTATGTGCAGGGAGACAGAGGAGACCTTTGATGAACCCACAGCAGATGTCTCAAAGAGAAGTGTCCACAAGAGGTGTGCAAACAGACATCAACAGAACCATGCCTGTGTAAAGAGAGTCACTGAATCACGGGGTCATTGCAGGGGAACACATGAGCAGGGTTCTGTCCATAATCTTGCTGCCTAGGCTCTGTCTGTTCATTGTGCCACAAATACTACCCTGGCTCCATGGACATGCCAGGTTGCCTGAATAACCCAGCTGCTTAGAACTGCTCACAGTTTGTGTACACAGTAGTTTCTTTTTAATCTCAAAGGGGGAGAATCTTGTATTGAAAAGCAAAAGTGTCGTGGTGTCTTTGGATTTCTGACTAAATTCTCATCTGTGTTCTTACCTGCAGCAGAAGTGAACTCCAGAGTGGACAGGATGATGTGTGCAAAAGACTGCAAGGCTGCAGGGTGGGCAGTGTGTGATGGCTGCAGCTTTGGTGATGGTGGCAGCTTTTGCTTTGCTGGCCTCAGCTCTGGAGCTGGCTCTGGCCTTGGCCTTAGCCTTGGCCTTGGCTCTGGCTCTGGCTCCAGCTGTGCTCTGCTCTCCTCTGGCCTTGGCTCTGGCTCCAACTCCTCTCCTCTCCTCTCGTCTCCACTGGCCTTGGTTCTGGCAGCAGCTCTGGCTCTGGCTGTGGATGTGGCTTTGGCTGTGGCCATGGCTCTGGCTGTGGCTATGGCTCTGGCTCTGGATGTGGCTGTGGCTCTAGCTCTGTCTCCGGCTGTGGCTCTGGCTCTGGATGTGGCTGTGGCTCTAGCTCTGTCTCCGGCTGTGGCTCTGGCTCTGGATGTGGCTCTAGCTCTGTCTCTGTGGCTCTAGCTCTGTCTCTGTGGCTCTATCTCTGTCTGAGGCTGTGTCTCTGGCTGTATCTCTGTCTCTGGCTGTGGCTGTATCTGTGTCTGTGTCCCTGGCTGTATCTCTGGCTGTGGCAGTGTCCCAGGCTGCATCTGTGTCTGTATCTGTGTCTGTGTCTGTGTCTGTGTCTGTGTCCCTGGCTGTATCTGTGTCTATGGCTGTCCCTGGCTGTATCTGTGTCTATGGCTGTATCTGTGTCTCTGGCTGTATCTGTGTCTGTGTCTGTCCCTGGCTGTATCTGTGTCTATGGCTGTGTCCCTGGTTGTATCTGTGTGTCTATGGCTGTATCTGTTGTCTGTGTCCCTGGCTGTATCTGTGTGTCCCTGGCTGTATCTGTGTCTATGTCTCTGGCTGTATCTGTGTCTGTGTCTCTGGCTGTATCTGTGTGTCCCTGGCTGTATCTGTGTCTGTGTCTCTGGCTGTATCTGTGTGTCCCTGGCTGTATCTCTGTCTATGTCTCTGGCTGTATCTGTGTCCCCCTGGCTGTATCTGTGGCTGTGGCTGTCCCTGGCTGTATCTGTGTCTATGTCTCTGGCTGTATCTGTGTGTCCCTGGCTGTATCTGTGTGTCTATGTCTCTGGCTGTATCTGTGTGTCCCTGGCTGTATCTGTGTCTGTGTCTCTGGCTGTATCTGTGTCCCCCTGGCTGTATCTGTGGCTGTGGCTGTCCCTGGCTGTATCTGTGTCTATGTCTCTGGCTGTATCTGTGTGTCCCTGGCTGTATCTGTGTGTCTATGTCTCTGGCTGTATCTGTGTGTCCCTGGCTGTATCTGTGTCTGTGTCTCTGGCTGTATCTGTGTCCCCCTGGCTGTATCTGTGGCTGTGGCTGTCCCTGGCTGTATCTGTGGCTGTGTCCGTGGCTCTGGCTGCACAGCGGCCTCTGGCGGCAGCAGGCCGGCCTGACGGGTGCGGGGCCGGGTCTGGAGCTGCTCTCTCACTTGCCTCGGGCTGACCCGGGCCCGCAGCGCTGAAATCCCCGCTCAGCGGAACGCTCAGCGCCCGCACAGGGCCCGTCCAGTGCCGGGCTGCGGCCGGGGCCGCTGCTGCTGCCGCTGCTGTGGCGCTGAGCCAGGGAGACAACTTCACAGAATGAATGTTCAGGGCTGGGAGGGATCGAGAGATCACCTGGCCCAACCCCCTGCCAGAGCAGGACCAGCTAGATCGGCTAACACAGCAATGTGTCCAGCTGGGGCTGGAATGTCTCCAGAGGAGGCTCCACAGCCTCCGTGGGCAGCCCCTGCCAGTGTCTGTCACCCTCACTGGGAAGAAGTTTCTCCTTAAGTGTACATGGAACCTCCTATGCTGCAGCTTGAGCCCAATGTCCTGTCACTGGATATCCCTGAGAAGAGCCTGGCTCCATCCTCCTGACACTCACCTTTCAGAGATTTATAAACATTGGTGAGGTCACCTATCAATCTCCCCGAAGCTAAAGAGCCCCAGCTCCCCCAGCTCCTTTTCCTCCTAAGAGAGCTGCTCCACTCCATCAGCTCTGCGGCTGTGTGCTGGACTCTCGCAAGCAGTTCTGTGTCCTTCTTGAACAGAGAGGGCCAGAAATAGACACAATACTCCAGATGCAGCCTCACCAGGGCAGAGTAGAAGGGAATGAGAACCTCTCAACCTACTAATCACAACCCTTCTTATACACGTCAGGCCACGTGGGAACATTGATGGCTCATGGTCATCCATGTCCACCAATACTCCCAGGTCCCTTTGCCCTACGTTGATTCCCAACAGGCCAGACCCCAACAACTTCAATTGCACCATCCTGGTTCCCAGTCTAAGGGGCAGGAGGGTGTGCAAAGCATGATGCCTGAACCTAAAGGTGGCAGTGAAACTTGGCGGAAAGTACAAGAGTGGTCTTGTTCGATAATATGCCTTCAGTGTGCTAACATCTGCTTTGCCCATCACAGGTTGACTGATAGTAAACTTTTTTTGTTGTCAATAGTTCTGCCAAGCCATTCCTGAAAACCCTGTACACTGGATCAGCTGAATTGTATAGGCTGAGTAGTGATAGAATAAACAAAACATTATTTAAGTGCTTTTCCATTTCATTTCAGATTGTGTTTCTACAGTGGAAGCTGAATATGCCAAACAGATCTCTGTAAATTCTTTAACACTTTTAAAATATTTCAAAGTTCACGTTCCTAAAGCTGAGGAGCTGCAGCCAGAGCTGTGCAGCAGCACTCTGGATACTTATTTTGCCCAAATAATTTTTCCAGAGATTTCTTTCACATGGTACTCATTTTCCCCCTCAACTTTTAAAGTTAATAACAAGCAATTTTTAATAGTTTCAGCTCATGAGTCTTGGTGTATTTATTCAAGAACATAAAAGAGCTGCTCATCATCCCATTTTGTTAGTGTCTCACAGCTCTAATCTTGACCTAGTTTGTGAATGTTTTATTTATCAACAGTGGGCTGCCCAAACAGCCTCATCTCAGAGGGATTCCAAACACACTCTCAGTCCAAGAGGACGCAGCTTCTCCAGGGCATCATCCTCCAGTTTTGTGTTTGTCAGCTACTCCCTCCCTCTGAAGTCTTTCAAGTTCTAGTTTTCCTTGACGGTATTTCTGTCTGTCTTTCATTAGGAAGCATTGCCAGCAACATACAATTAGTTTCTCTTTTCTCCTATGAACTCTGACTACAAATTATGCATGATCAAATCCTGCAGCACTATTGCAAGTGTCCATTATGGGAGGACTCGTTTCTCAGCTGATATTGCAAATGCTTTTCAAGATGGGGCTTTGCATGGACAGAAGTGGTAAGTAGATAAAAAGCTGGACATGAACAGGTAAGGTGTGGTGGCAGCCCAGAAAGCCAACCTTCTTCTGGGCTGCATCAAAAGAAGCACGACCAGCAGGCTTCTTTTTTTCAAAGGAGGGTGGTGAAATACTGAAACCAAAGGTGGCAGATGCCCCATTCCTGGAAACATTGCAGGGGAAGTTGGACAGGACTCCGAGCAAATTGATCTAGTTGAAGAAGGCCCTGCTTATTTGACTAGATGACATTTAAAGGTCCCTTCCAGCTCAAATTATTCTATGATTAAACCCTTAATGTCAACATCTGAGAATGTCCTTTAGCCAAAAATGAAAGCAAAAAAACTTCCACCCCCAAATCACAAAGAAAAAAACCCCCATAGAGTCACAAAAGGGGTTTCCCCCAGTTAGTTCTAAGGAATAAGATGATGTTTTATAGTTTCCTGTAGGAAGAAACTTGCCGTTTTTACCTTGTACTTCTTGCTCTGCCTTGACAAGAAGCTCAGGTAGGTTGGCTCCCAGCAAATCCTGCCAACTGCTGAACAGAAGGTGTCTGCTTTCAAGATAGCTGCAGCACTGCAACAGCAGAATAACGCTGTGCCAAACAGCCACTGCCTGGGAAAATCAACATCAAATGGGAGCAAACAGGGACTTCCACTGCGGGAGAAGTTCTTTCAAGGGCAAACATAACAGGCTTTACAGAAGGAGTGAAAGAGTCCTATCTGCAGAGTGGCACAGGCCTCCCCCAGAGAGCTACAAAGCCCGCGGGGTCCCTGCGGAGGTTCGGGGCAGCAGCTGAGCCCCTGGGTCAGGCTGGAGCACAGTGGCACCCCACAGCTGCTTTCCTCCTCAAAAGCCTCCAGAAACACACGGGGGCTGCTACAGATTATAGCAAGAAAAAAGAGCTGTGGCAAGAAGTAGGCAGAGCACGGGGCTAAGGGTGGAATAAAAGACAACTCTCTAACCAGCCTCAGCATCTTTTTAGCAGCCGTGGCTATTTTGACTCTTGGCTCACCATGAGGTCTCAAAGCAGGTGCTGCCTCTCTCTATCCACAACGTTTTTACTGATTTAATTTACTTTATTGTTTCCTCCTTTGTGCCCAAGGCCCACCTTTTATTAATCTCATTTTCTCTCCCTCAGCTGACACCTTCATCAGCATCTCATCAGTATACACTTTCATTTCCCTTTGGGACTATTTATAAAGGTGTAAAGGAACATAAATTCTTAATTTCCCCCCAAATATATTAGAGATTTGTCTACTTCTCAGCATAGGAAAACTGAACTCTTATAAAGAAGCTTTGAAAAGGTCAAATTCAGTTTCTCACTACATTGTATTTAGCTGTGCTCATGCTCTTTTTTGTGTTCATTTTGTCAGGCTATGCTAACAAATGAGTTTGCTGATATTATTTATGGGATAGTAAATCTTATGTGCAACAACATAAAATTCATACTAATGAGCAGAAATCCATCACTATCTGTATGTTCAGTCAAAACAAAAATAAATATCTGGGGCTGTGAATACCAGATTTCTAATAAGTCCTGAAGATACACAATTTGAGGATTAAGTTATTCATAAAATTTCCACCCACTTCAAATAATATTTGATGATTTTTTTAACTCATTTGTGACAAATCTATAAATAGGAAAAGGTAAAAATTGCCATCTGTGTGGTTCTTGCAGTTAACTACAAACAGTAACCTCCTAATTTTAATCAATTTAGTCTTTTTCTTAAAAGTTTCCTAACGAAGCCCACTTCAATTAGTTTCAAGAAGATTTTCTCACATTCCAAATTTTTTGCCACTGATGTGATTTCCCTGCAGTCGGTGAAGCTAAACAGATTTCTTCCTGATGAAGATCTAGCCTGAAACAAGATCCTAGTTGCACAGAAAGTGCTCACGGCTGGACGTTTATTTCTATCACACCTTGGGCTGCTCCCCTGCACACGAAGGGGCTGCTGGGTGCAATCCCAACGTGGCTTTGGGGTGGTGCAGCAGAATTCATTGCACTTGCCTCTTTTTTTGAGCATCTGAGGGACACAGAATGGGAATCTGTGGATTTCTCCACTCTCCATCCCTTCAGCACGGTGAGATCTCATTGTGCACGTGAAGATGCTGTTCCTGAAATACATCTAACATGTACTAACATGTAATTTCATTTTATCAGGCACTCAGTAAGGGCTGCTTTATTTTTGTATAAATCTTCTTACAAAATCTTTGCTATCTCAGCCAATTAAGGGAATTGGAACGAGACAGGCGAAAGTAAACAACAGAAAGCAAAACCAGAGTGATAAAGAAATTAAATCCAGTAAGAAAATAACAGAGGAAAAGGAGACAATTAATAGATATAAATAAGTATGATGTCAATAAATATAGTGGCACTGTGGTCATCAGCAGAAGGCTTCAGCATTCAATAGAGATAGGCAGCTTTTGGGATTAAAGTCTCCTAGAAAAGGCTTTGTCATGAGATCACAGAATCAGAGTGTCAGGGGTTGGAAGGGACCTAGAAGATCATCTGGTCCAACCCCCCTGCCAGAGCAGGGGCACCTAGACCAAGTCACCCAGGAACACAAGCTGTCTCATTCTGCCCACACATCATCTTTCTTACCCTCACAGCTGGCCATGCTGCCATTCAGCTTCCTGGGGCTTTTGTCCCCTGTCCTCTCTATACCCTCCAAGCCACATGCCTGCTTCTTTTACTGCCCCTCCAGCTTGTGCAGAGCCACTGCAGCCTGCCAACACATGCCCTTTGGCTTGGAATTGATGATGAATAGCAATTTGTGCTGTAAGCAATCTTGACAGATTGAAACCCCTTTTTGAGGCACTCAGTGTCCCTCCACCCCCAATCTAAATCTACAAAAGAAGGGGGGGGCTGGGAGGCACTGACAGCTGGGGTGGTTTGCCCAGCACATGCCAGTGGTGGTGGCAGGAGCAGAATGCAGTTCTCCTGTCCTCTTCTGTCTATTACTGAGATCATCCTGCCATAAAGGGAACAATTTATAGGTCTGCATATTGCTAAGCCATTACAGCTGTGGGCTTTTACTCTGCATCATAAAAGTACCTCAGAGGATTGAATTGATTGCATTAAATGACATAGCATCAGATGTTTTTTGTGCCAATACTCTCTTCTCCCCCCACACCCCTGCCAATGTCTCCCGGATTTCCAAAGTAACATTGCTTCTTTAGATTCCAATTACTAATGCAGACCTTGGATTTGTCTTATGGATGGTTTTTGGCTTCTAGCAAAGTTAGCGAGTACTGCTGCTCTGTGTCGATGTGGGGGAAATCAGATGGGCTGCACAGATCAATAGCTCTGACAGAAAGCTTTCTGCATGCAGGATGAAGAAAGATCTGTTAAAACAACCATATCATCCATGTTCAGAGAGCTGAAATTCTAGAAACAAGCTAGTATTTAAACCAAACCCTCGATATGCATAAATCTCAGTATCTTCAGCTGGAACCGACAGAAAAGATCTAGTGGATTTCCTAGAAAAAAGGACATTTTGCTATTCAGGAGCTGCCAGAGAATTGAGGATGTTTCCTGTAGTGATTGATGCTATAAAATACTCTCCAACAACCAACTCAAGGGTACTCCTTCCAAGAACACAATGCTTGTGACTTTAGTGGAAATGAGAGATAAGGAGAAGATCCTTCAGGCAGCCTGGAAAGAGAGAAGCATTGAATTCCAAGGGCAAGTGATAACAATTTCTCCAGACTTCAGCCAAGAGACACAAGAAAGAAGGAACTGGTAGAACTTTAAAAAAACCTTAGTAAATTTTAAATCCAAGACTGTCATCTCTTCTTAAAGGGTGAGTTCTACATGAAAAGAAAGATTGCCTTCTAGGCGATGCAAGTGGAGGGAAGCAGTGTGTAGCAGACCCTGCCCCGGGGCGCTGAGCTGGGTGAACTCCCCAGGGCTGGCTGGCAGAGCCCCAGCAGCGAGTCCTGGCCACGGGCACTCTGCAGGGACCCAGGGGAGCCACCAGCAGCCACCAGGTCTCCTCCAGCATGGGTGGTGCAGCTGGCAAAGTGGCGAGGCCGAGCATGTGGTGAATGTGCTGGTTTGAAGTGGTGAATGTGCTGGTTTGAAGTGGTGAATGTGCTGGTTTGCAGCAAGGCTCAGGCAGCAGCTGGTGCTGAACAGGCACAGCTCAGCGCCCAGGGGCGGCCAGGCTGCTCCTGCCACTGCCTCCTTTGGAAACCAGTGCCCAGTGTTTGGGAAGATGAAGAAAAGCAGCCTCCCTTCTGGGCAACATGTCAGGGACTGCTGATATCAGAGGAGTCTGTGCTGTGGAAGGTTAGGGCTACCACTATTTCACAATGATGGTTCAGTGCCTCTAGGAAGGCTCTGGTCTAGCTTTTATTTCTTGGCTTTGTCATTATCTTCTGTCTCTCCCTCTCTCTTTTGAATAAACAGTGTCTGGTTTAAATAGAACTATAATTCAGCTTCTGACTATTCATAGCTAGAGATGAGTAATGATTTCCCTGTGGTGCAAAGAGCACACAGGGAGAGTTTAGCAGCCCAAAGCTGAGAGTACAGTTTGTGTGGCTGCACCCCAGCCAGCTTTAGACTGGCAGTGTGAAGGGTTGGGCATGTTGTTCTTTATTTTTATTTGGAATCTGAGACAGCTTTTGTCTCCGTTTGACTGTAATTGTGTGGGTACCAAGTGATAGCACACTGCTTGAGGGCCACATAAATATAACCTTAATGATACCAAGTCATCAGAAGAAGACTGATGGGAGGGAACTGAAGAAAAGATTACAGGCTTGTAAAAAGTACTGCAGATTTTCAATCTGCATGGGCAGCCTCAGAAAAGTCCATAAGCCTACCATTAAATGTTGCTGTGTGACCAAGAAAGAGAGCACCCAAGAGCTATGAGGCCATTTAAGCCTAAATGCCAAAGCCATTCCCTCAAATGCCACGGGTGCTGGCCCCTCAAAACCATATTGTTGAAACCACACTGCACAGCTGTAGAGATGTAATGATTATTTATAAGAATAATTAATTTGAGTAGAAAACAAATAATTATTGTGTGTGTCAAGCCCACGATGGTGGAAAATTGCTGTGGACAGTGATGTCAGGAAAACTCTCCCAGTAGCCTCAGAGGAAAGGCTAAGTGAGAGAGCATCCTTGGTGGGCAGATGCTGAGGGGACTGGAAAATCAATTTATAACTGTAAATCTGGTCCATTTGTACAGCTGAAAGCTTCCTCTTCACTAAGAAATCCCTGCAAAGTGGCCACCCTGCCAACAGCTGCTTCTGCCAGCCCTTTCTTGGATAAAAACTTTGCAAGTGAGGCCAGGGTTTGCCTGTGCCTCGTAGTCACTACGGGTCCCTTGATTTCTTTGACTTTTGGTTTACCTAAAGAATTCATGCTTGATATAGTGGCACCTGGTTTACACCTTAAGAACTGAGTAAATTTTTACACGTTGATAAAATTTGACATGTCTTATCTCTGCCCTGCCATCGGAGTACTAATGGGAATCCAAATGTTTTTAGAACTTTTTAACTGCCACACAAACTGTCAGGAGAGATACCCTATCTGGAAATCAGAAAATAGCTTCTTTGCTGCTATCTTATCAAGCAGCACCACATAGCCCTCCAGAATGTATCCCCGCCAAACTACTAATGGGCAGGTGTTTACATACTAGACAGGGAGCTATAAGACCTGATTTGGGTGCTCCTAGGAAATCAAAGTGTGGTGGAGAAGGAATTCCAGAGCTGATCTGAGAAATTTGGGTATGAAGGCTCATCTTAAAAGCACCAGGAGCATGGATAACAAGGCTTGGTCAACAGGGGTGGAAGAGATGTAGTGGGCACTGATAAAGTGATTATTTCACTGGTACATGGGATGATCATTGAAACTGATCTTCAAAGATCATGGGATTTGTCAATATTCATGTTGTTTGTCTGTTTGCCATTTCCCAATCTTTTATGTTAACCAAAATGTTTAACAGTTTATGTAAGTGCAGACAAAGAAAAGCCAAGAATTTGTAAATTCAAAATTAAAGGATGAACACATGCACTGTATATCAAAACAGTACCCTGAGACAGAACTGTGGGAGAAGTCAACAAATTTAGTTAAAAAAAATAATAAAAAAATAGAAAGTTTTGGAGATATTTATGCTTCTAACAATCCAAGAATATTGTCATATAGAATATAATCCTGTATGGATTTCTGTTGTTCTGATTACTCTTTCTGAGGTCTAGTTGATTCACACTTTTGAGAAAGAAATAATAACAGCCAAAAATGGTCCTCAGCCCTTTGTGTTGTAGTGAGCTGATAGAGGAAGGAAGGCACTGCTCTGCCCCATAAAGTGCATTAAACTGATGGGACTTTACCCACTTTACCTCCTTTTGCTCCTGTTTTTCCCAGTGCAGCTGTCAGGTACTCATCCTCTCCCTCATCCTCTGCATCTTGCTTTGGTTTTTACCTGGTAGAATCCCACCTCTGCCCACCCCATGAGTGCCAGCTGCTGTTCCTACTTTGGCCAGAAGCATCTTCCTTCTTTCCCCTAGGCACTGCCCAGGCTTGGGAGGTGTCTGAGACAATGGTCTCCTGAACCTTCATCCTTCAAAACACTTTGCCTGGGTGTCTAGAAGACAACCTGACACTGCTGAGATGACAGGTACATGGGTAAGTTTGTCCATCACCTGCAATAATTGTTCCTCCAAGCCTACCTCTATCCATGTGAGCAGCAGGACACGTGGGGTTCACTCCTAGTAACTCCCTCCAGCTCCTGGGACAAGCCTCTGGCCAGAGCTGGGCCACTGCTTGCTCAGTAGTCTGTACACTGCAGCAGAAGTATGTGGCCTTTTTGTGTAAGAAAGACCACTCTTGATCTGAAAGTTTAAATATAGAAAAGGCAGAGTGTTTTATCCTTGCCTTCCAGAATATCCACTTAGCTTTGGGAGGCAGCTCAGAGAGACTCGTTCGCTCGCTGAGTTCAGCACGGCTGTAATGTGCTTAGTTACAGTCCTGCTCTTGAAAAATGGATTCCACTTGCTGAAATATTACCAATTCTGGGGCAGTCACCACTGTAAAATAACGACTGTTGCAAAAAAAAAAAACAACCTGGGAGCCTCGGTGATCTTAAGCATCTTTTCCAACCTAAATATTTCTGTGATGCTATGAAATCATGAAAGCCAAGGTCATCTTTCTAAATGTGCTCACCAACTATTGTAGTTCATGGGAAGGGAAGAAACAGAAGCCCCAGGTATCTGCAGCTTCATTTCCCACATACTACTCTAGTCCAGGGATATCTCAGAAGAAATGTTCTTAAAATTTTTTTCTATACTTGTCACAAACCCATTGGAAACAATATTAAAAAGCATTTTTTTTCAGCAGCTCAGCCTTTTCTAAGAACAACTGGCATCCCATAGCGTTCTTCTTCCTTCTCCTGATCTGATTGTGGCCAGCACTGAAGATAAATCCAGATCTTCACACCCAAGATTCTCAGCCATGAAGTCATCAAGGCACCATGTGTCATAATGTGCCTTGATCCAGGACCATAAAATGGAAGGGTAACAACCTCGTGTGCCAGTGATAAAGAAGCCTCTGTAGGAATCTACATGTGAGTCAGGAGCTGAGGGCCAGCACCTTTTCCAGCCCTGAGCAGTCAAGGGGAGAGTGGCTCTGCCCTCTGCTCAGCTCTGCTGTTCCTCCCCTCTGCCAGCTGAAGGATGCTGGCTGAGCTGTGTGCTGCACTCTGGGAAAAGATTCTTTACATCCCAACCTTTTTCTCTACCCAAATTACAGGAAGCATAGAGGAGCAGAAAAAGAATGAGTGGAAAAGGAAGAAATTGCTCTCTTTGACTTTAAACAATCTTCTTGCAGACAGTTTTTAATGTGTGCATTAAGTTTGGATTAAGTATTCAGGTTTTTTCTTTGCCTGATTTTTATTTCTGTGTTTCAGTGTGGGAGCATTCTGTGAGCATCACACCCTCAGCCAGGCTCTTGCTATGAGAGGGGAATGTGTGACACCCCAGCTGTAGTGACAGAGCCCAGGAGCTTCTCAAACTGCAAGCACAAAGCACTTTGTTCTGATCCTGCTCTTTACGGTGAACATTCCGACCAGTACGGACATATGCAGTGACAGCAACAACAGAAAGCAATTAACAGGAACACAGTTGGACTTGGAAGCTGTTTCTTCCCCACCACATAGTCTAGTTAAACTTGTCCCTAAATAGAATTTGCTGCTGAAGAGAAGACAGGAGGACTATAGATGGTGTAAGTTAGTCGTGTCACTTAGTGGAGCTCCTTGCAGGTTCTCATAAGCAGCGGTGAGGAGTAGGGGGTGAGTAAACAGAGCAGAAGAGGAGAGCAAAGGAGCAAAGTGCCTGGTGAAACGAAGAAAACCAAGCAGTGGCCATAAAATGAAACATGGCAATGTCTGTATCATCTTTTACCATAAAATGAAGACATCTAAAACCTCAGAGAAAGAAATTCTGCCTTTGTAATGGTTTGTTTTCTTTGTGCTCGTGTTGTTTGTTTTTAATTTAAGTTTTGAAAGGTTGTGTTACTCTTCCTGTGGGCGCTAGATGGGGATCTTGAGTCAGCCATGCAACAGACTTCATCCTGCCTCCCTTCCTCTGCATCTGCTTTCCCATGGACAGGGTACATGCGATGCAAGTTCACTCTTCAGGCATTTATATTTTTACTGAGGTTTTTTTTTTGGGGGGGGGGGGGTAATCTACAGTAAATAAATATTTACTTTTAAACATACAAGTTTAATTCAGGTTACACTGCACTTTTCAAAGAGAAGGGGATGCCTCTGGAACTGTAAAGTACACACTCTTCCTTGTCCTAATTATTAGTTTAATTCCAAAGGCACAGTGCAATTGTTTTTGCCACTTTTCAGAGCGGGCTGTGCTTTGTTGGAGCAGCTGGAGCAGGGGGTGTGAGGAGGGGAGGGCAGCAGAGCCGCTCACTTGCAGCAGCACTAGTGACCCCAGCATTGCTATTTCCCTAACTGGCATCTTTGTGTGCTAACTGACCCCAGCAGGGTTGGATGCTGGCCTTCCACCTTCCCCAGATCTTGTCTTGATCTTCTTAGGACTTGCCCACACCGTCACCAATCCCTGTCCCTTGTTGACACCTCGTTGTTTGTTTGATAAGCACTTCTGTCCTCGGCGTGCTCTCCCGTACAATGGGAATAGTATTTGGAACCGTTGTCTTCAACTGCTCCTTTCTTGATGGATTTTTTCCCCTCCTCCTCCTCCCTTCAGGAGATTGGGTTTGCAAACGCCCTGCTGTCCAGGCTTTGGGCACTGCTGTGGCCTGGCCTTCTGCACAGAGTTTGCCTGGCTCCTGGGCTGGGCTGGTGCAGATGGGAGCATCGCCAGCCCCTGGCCAGAAGACACCCAGAAGGGAATCAGTGGAAGGGCTGCTGAGCTGGTGCTGCTGGAGGGTGTAGCCAAGGTGAAATGGGATCACCCCTCAGGAGGCAGAGAGGTGGTGAAAAGCCAAGGCTGCAGTGGGCCTGGTGTTCTCCTGCTGTCTAAGCTTGGAACACTGCACTGCAACTGCCTGCTGTGGTGGGGGAAACGAGCAGAGAATCAGTTCTTCTCAAAGGATCAGTTTTTAGAATGTATTCTAAATAAACAAATTGTTTCTCAGTACGTGGAAGGGTTTTATTTGATGGCAGTGCTGCTTCTGCAGAGCAGATTGCTCTGTCAGAGCAAAGGGGAAAAAAGAATGTATGAAAGATATGAGATGCATGAAAAATGTCATTAAAGAAGTCTTTGCTATCCTTGAAATGGGGATGGTTTGCATAATTGATTAATCATAAGGGGACATTTTTGGTCACAGAAATTATCATTAGTAGAGCTCCAAAGTTAAGTAATCTTTATACTAATAAAAAATGCCATTTTCCCCTCAGATCTTTCCAAGATCTCTTCTTTCTTTTAGTCTCTCTGACTTTTACAGTCCTTAATAATGGGATGATATTTAACTGGAAGTATGTGTGATGAAACCACTGCGAGCAAATTGATCTCCACAGCCCTCTGCCAGAGCAGCAGCACAATGGGCCCCATCCTGCCAGCTCAGCCATCAGGGACCCTCCACCTGCTTGCACCACTAGTTTGGATCTGGGTTTCTCCCTTCATACTCTGCCACGACAGCTCCCTAAATTTCCTTCTTTCACAAGAAAACCAGAATGATGCCAAGCAGGCTCTCTGTCTTAAAAGGCACTCTCCTGATTGCTCTGAAAATTATTCTGAGAGATAATTTCACTGCCTTGGGAAAACGTGGGCTTGACAAACATGTGCATGCCCTTTGTGAGGCAGTTTGGGGTCCTTTAGGATGAATGATGCTGCCTCTAACTCTGTGATAGAAGTATTTTTTAATGCAAATAATTTAATTAGGGACAACAGCATTAGGCACAGAGCTCTCAGAAGGATTTTCTTTAGCCTGTTTCCATTGACTAAAGCAGGAAGGGGTTAAGCAAGGCTTTCAGGAATGAAAAAGAAGTGGAGTGTGGGTCCCACACAATGAAGTGGCCATCTTCTCCACTCCTCATTTATTGTGGAGCCTTCAGGAGGTACAAAGGCTTGGAAATCACAGCCACAACAAAAAGAGGGATGCAGATGTTTGCCATGGAACAAAAGATGTTCCTATTTGCTATTTGCTATGGCCAGTTAATTTGGGTTACTGAAGTGGAAATGATCCTTCCATGGAGACACACAGCACCTTCTTATCACAGATCTCCTTCTCAGGAGATCTCGAATCAAGTGTGCAGTTCACTGCAGGCAGGAAAACGTGGTCAAAAGCTTAGCCATCACTCTTTTTGTTTCATAGGAAAATAAGGAAGTATTCCTACACCTCAGTAACATATTGTAATGGCTTCTCAAAATGAGCATCAATTTGAGGTTAAATTAACCTGTCTTAAAACTTTTTTGTTGGTGTTTGTGTGTTTATGTACAGAACATAACGTGTGTAAACACAAGCTCACTACTCACACTAACCTGCATATGCACTGAGCATAATTACACAGCATATTGATGCACATGGGAAATAGATTGTGTCAATATTTAAAGGAAATGCAATGGACTTATTTAATAGAGAATTTAAATGCATTTAGGTATTAATTGATGTACAAAATCAATGTTTCTTTCATGACTAACAGTGGTAATATTTATAACTGTATTGCAATGTAAACTGCTTTCTAAATCTGCATTTGCAATTAGCCCAAGTCAAAGCCCTGTCTGAGGGTTTTGAAGCAAACCAGATTTTTAGTTTCTTACCAGTTGTTTTTAGTAGAGTGGGACCAGAGCAATGCAGAGATTTTCAGCTTTTGAGACTCCATGGGGCAAATTGAGAAACCTCTTTGGCTGTAATGAACACAAACGGTGATTGCTGGATACCATAACTGGTATTTTAAAAGCCCCTCCCACTCTCCTGCAAATCTGCTTCTAGTCTATTTTATTATTTCAATTTTTCAATCTGAGATAGAATTAAAAATATATATATTTATCTTTATTTTGTTATCTCATAGATAGGTAAAGCAACTGTGTTTTAATCCTGTGTATGTTTTAAGATCTCTCCACTTAGGGAAATTACTTCTGTGTACTTTTTTTGTCAAGCTTTAATGATGGCTGTACTGAAGTTCATCCCTTTCTGCCTCTGTTTTTCTGTATCAGCCTGTATTGGCTGTTCATATTATCAAATATCTGTAGAACAGGAGCACATTGCAGTGCTGCATTATGCTCAGCCAGCGTGCCATACATTGATTTTGCATTTTGCATCTAAACTTTTGAGGTAATTTAGTGTCCAAGCACACAGCTGAGCTTTCCAACATGGCATGAGTGCATCAGAGGTGCAGAGACAGCTCTCCCTCCTGAACCCCCCTGCCAGTGTTGTCATAACAGCCCTAACAGCTCACTGGATGCTGGGATTCTGTTTCCCACAAAAAGCTGTTCAGCAGACACATTCTTTCTTCCACTTCACATTTTCCTCCCGTGCTCCAGTTCAAAAACTCTTCCCACCTTCTGTATGTAGGCAAGTGCTGAAAAGCACTCTGGAATTTTTACACACTCAAGTATTTGTCTGAACTTGGTGTGAATACACCCAGGAAAGGAATGATTACTTAATATTTACATGACAGCATGCATACTATCGTGACATTTAAAAGGATCAAATATTTACAAACACAGTAGTAATTTTGTCCAGTGGAAGAAACCAGAGTTCAGATTGTGTCAGGGAGAATACTTTCTCTTAAAAATGTGAGGTTAGCACGGTCTCCACCCATGTAGAATACTAAAAATCAGTTGGATAGCAATGACTTTAATGACAAAAAAACCCAGATTTCCTTCAGACTAGTGACCTAGATAAGATCTGTATTCTGTTATCACTCCCTAAACTACATAGCCATGAATGACACTTCATCACCTTTTATACCCCATTGTGTTAAAATATGCTGCTAGACCATATAGCACAGGAGGCTGCAGCCTCATCTGCTACTCCTGTATTTATTATGCTTTATATTTACCATGCCTTTATGAAAGGGGATGTCCAACCTAGACATTTTAGTGGAAACTATAGGAAAAAATAAATAAATAAAAAAAAAACCAAGAAAAGAAAAGAAAAGAAAAGAAAAGAAAAGAAAAGAAAAGAAAAGAAAAGAAAAGGGAGTTTTCCTGGGACTGGACAATTAAGCCCCGAAGAGAAGGAAATTTCTCTTGTGGAGCTCCCCATGTACCTCCTCATGTGCATTAAATGTACAGATCCAGTCAGCTGCAGAGCCTGAGGGAATTGTCCAGAGAGGGAACAGAATAACTCTACCTGGTGTTGTTCCCCAGCTGCTAGGGTAACTGATTCAGAAAAAGCCCACGTTATTTCTGGCACAATTCTGCTCAATACAGCTACTTTTCATGGAAAATCTGTTTCCAGTATTGTGCACATGCCACTATCCCCTCTCTTGTCATAGTTCAATGCTGACATAAATCTTTTTCTAATAAAATGAACTATTCAAATTATTTCTTTACTGAATGATGTCTGAAACAGATGTATTTTAATCTGCTGGGCATAGAAAATGAAATTTACATGTCAGTGAGGTCTTTCTGGTTAATAAATGTTTTAAAAGAGAGAAAGCAGGAAGCTAAATATATGTAAAACTGCACTGCTTTGCACAGGGTGCTTTTAGCAGAAAATACAATATTCTAATACTAAATTATATCTTATTTATGAGACAAAAAAGTATACATATTTGGTGATAACAAATATCATCCCTGTAGGGGTATCATTTAAAACACTGGGAAGAATTCTGATTTCACCAGCAATACTTTCCTTGTGCTACTCCTAGTTATATATTTTTTTTTTATCATGTGAGAACAGCATCTGCACAAAACATTTTGTTTATTATCTCTGTGTGTGTGTAATTTTGAACTCATTATGTTTTCCTATTATTTCAGCTGTTTACATAGCAGCAATTTCAGTACATTACTGCATCTTTCTCATACACTGAGAGGGCTGGATCCAAAGCCCAGTGAAGTAAGTGGAGGCAGCCTGTTATTTAAAGCTGCCTTGCCATCAGGGATGGAGGTTTAGGTAACGAAGAGTTGGCTCCTGTGTCCCCTGGAGATTTGGATGGGTTTTCAAATAATTACCAGCACTTTTAAAAATAGCTGGATCTGTTGTTGAAACAATCACAAGAGAGCATCATTTGGTAGGCAGGCGAGGAGCACACCTATTAAAAAAGAGGCTTTAAATGTGATTTGCTGCCTGAAGCATTGGGAGATGTGCTGAAGGTGCAATGGCAGGTTGTTGGTGTGGGAAGCCCTGCACAGGGAAGGCTGCCTGGCTGCTCTGTGCCATGTGCCAGTCCCCCAGTCTCCTCAGCCAGGACACCCTCTGCCAGCCCCTCCTCATTCCTGCCACCAGCCTCCCCATAATAACCAACAATAACGAGGATTACTAATGTCATAATTAGTAATTACTATACTATAACAATATAATATACAATAATTGCTATACAATAATAATATAATATGCAATAAACAATAATAACTATGATTACTAATGTAATTAGATAATGATATTAAATCATCTCCCCGTGCTCAACACCCAAAGGATTCATAGTCAGGAAACAAAGTGATAGGTGAGGTGCCATGAGTTGTCCCTCGAGCGGGACAGTGCTCTGAGTCCTCAGAGTCAACAGCTGGGAATTCTGGCTTAAAAAATTGGACTTCAACCCCAGGGTAGAAATCATTCCCTGGACATCTCCATGAAGATTCAGTTATGATTTTATCCTGATTCCAAAAGTGCTCGAGTCTGGACAAGTTTTCATCCAGAGCAACTCAGCACTGATGTCCAGGTTCATTTTTTACCAATTAGCAAGTCTGAGCCTTCAAGTGAGAGATGCCTGCCGTTGCCAGTATCACCAGGAGACAGGGGCTTCTGAAATGGTAAGACATCATTGTCTTGGTGGTAGCCTGAGTAAATCTAAATCTTTTCAAGCTTTGCTTCAGTGGGTTAATTCCAGGACCTGAATTACAGTGCAATTTGAATTACATTGCAAAGACTGAACTTCACGTTAGCAAAGTCCCTTTTCTTAACACATCAATTCCAGCTATTTTCAAATCCTGAAATGCAGAAATCTTTTGATACCTTTCTTATTCTTTCTGAGGAAAAACAGGTAAAGGTTTCCTCTGCCAGCACCTATTTCTTTAGTGAAGTGTGTTTCTTTGACTCTACCTTTATTTTGTGGTATCTCAGCTGCTGCTCCCCACAGGGGCTCTTTATTCCTCCAGTCCTAACTGGTGACATGAAAATAGCAGAAGAACCTCACTAGAACCAGAAAATAATAAAAAGATGAACCAAATAAATATTCTGCATATATTTAGGGCAACTGAAGAGACCTGCAAAAACACGGATTATTTCATTTTGTCTGGGACTTTTAAAACACTCAACTGACAACTAATTCAGTCTCCAAGCTTGATGCTGAGCTGTATGAGGCAGGGCAGAGGACATCACTCATTTTGGTTGGGAATGAAGTGAGAGGTGATTGCCTGATTGGCTGGGGACAGAAGATTATGAAATATTGGATTTGTGAACAAAGATACATATTCTAGTTACAGTTTAGCCATTAGCATTGATTTTTTTACCAAATAACAACAGCAGTGACAATAAAAGAAAAAAGATTCTTCAATAAGGTGTCTTCAAAAAGAATTTGTTTCACCATTAGTGTTTATTTAAAAGAAACCTGTATCTGACAAACATACAGAAAGCCATTTAGAATAAAAAGGCTGTTATTATATACTGTCTTGAAACTGTATTTTTTTCAGGTTATTGAGGTATTTATTATAAATTCTTCACAAGGGGAATATTGATTAATTGTTGCAGAAAGCAAAAAAAAATAATCAATTAACAGCTGTTCAAAAGCTCACCAAGTTTTGGAAATGAAACAGCTCAGTGGTGCTGTGGCCCTGCAGTTTTTTGCAGCATCAGGGCCTTAGTTTCTCACGACTGCATGGAACTGAACAGTCAGTCACACTAGACACCCCACTGTGGGAAGGGGGGAGGCAATAGAAGGTGATTCTGAGATTCAGGGTCCACAGTGTGACACAGATGCCCATGAAATGCATCCTGGAGACAGCAGCAAGATGATTTTTGATGCCTTTTAAGTCCATGGCTTCTTACTTTGATGTCATTGGTTGATATAAATCTCTTTTTTTTCCCACTGAGTTCAAGCCATCAATCAGTGCTGCATCTGAGTACATGACCAATCATTTTCCAGAAGAAGGCACAGGCCCGGAGGAAGCAAACCTCCAAACCAGTATGAGTTAGACACCACCAACTGGACACAACACTTGGCTCATGTTGCATTGGATCCTAGCTTTTTCAAACTTGCTGAGACCATGAGAGACCAGGCTCTCTGAACTGCCCAAAGCACCCTTTCCTGGGGCCCAGTCAGCTAGGCAGTACACAAATGGCTTTGGAAGAGAAAGGAACTTTTCCCCAATGAGGTGGGCTTTGGCTGTTGGGTTTTGTTGGTGGATGTCACTGACATTTCATGGCAGCTCATACATGAGGCACATTGTGGTGTAGCTCAGGGAAAAGGGAGCAGAGACATTTGCCTCTGTCCTAACTGCAGAGCAGAAGGATGTATCTGGAACCTTTCTATTTGGGAAACCAGAATCACCTTATAAATGCACAGGAAGATATATTCCTAAATGGAGCTGTAAGCTTTCCTTGTTTGCTAGTAGTTTTTCCTTTGACAGCACCATCTCTGTGACAGCAAGGCTTTTATCTGGAGGATTTTAATTTAGGGCCAGGATCTGGAAAAAAAAGAGGAGGCCAAATGGAATAGCATCGGCTCTACATTTGCAAATCTGCCCAGTTTTCCTCAAGTGACTTTCCCACTTCCTACTCTGTTTTCTGCTTAGTGCAGAAAAAAAGGATGAAGGCTGTCAGGGCTGCATTCAGAGGCAGCCCCAGCACAGCCCTGACAGAGGAATGGTGAATTATCATATCCCATCAGAAAGCTCACCAGAATAAGAAAGGAGAGTCTAATTTTTTTAGCTCTCATCAGGTTCCCCAGTCAAATAAACAGCAGCTGGCAGTCTCTGGAATTGAAGATAGACGGTCACTAAGACCTGGAGTTATTAGTAAGGGCACTGAACATTGTCCTGTTGCCCCAGGGAGGATTTCAGTCACTGAAACTGATGCCCTTCAGATGCCACATCAAGGTCTGAAGCCTGACTGATTGGTGTCTAAAAATTAAGAGCACATGCTGCTAGACATTATTTGCTATCTAGCATCTCTTCCATAATCTTGCCCAGAAATGGGAGGTTCAGCAATCAGACAATAGTTGGCAAGAAAATTAATGTCAGGAGAGGATTTATTGAGTAAGGACCCAATAAATGCATGCCTGAATGCTTCTGGCAATCTGCCTTTTCTGAAGGAAAAATTACCAGTGGTAGGTATTTTCCCCCTAATTTTCCCCATGGGAAACATACTTCTCATCTTCAGAGACCGGAGTGTTTAAGAAATTTACCTTAAAGTATCTAGGACCTCTAATTGAAACAGAGCAAAACTGAGTTAATTGAATGATCTGGTATCTTTAGTCCTCTGCAGTAGTTAAATAGCAACAAATCCCCACCCAGCATCCAAATAAAATTACAGCTTCATGCAGCATGAAATAGCACAAGCTAAAACAGTTGGAAGTAATACTGGCTAATCAGGCAGACTAGCATCTGATAGAAAAACACCATAGTTTGCTCATTTTTTAAGTCTGCTTGGTTTTTGCAGTGTTAGGTCCAGTCACAACTAGCCTGTCATTGGAAGAAGTCACTATCCAAATGCTCTGGTCCATGCCCTGCTGCTCATGATGAGGCCAATGTAGTACCCAATAGGAGAACATGAACATCAGATGTGTGCAGTGATAGAGAGATCACATCCTCAATCTGATGCATCATTTGCTGATTCAGAATTATTTACAGTTTCTGGCTCAGTGGAGGACAAAAAGAGCTTGTGAAGAAGGTGCAGAGCAAGTTGGAAGGCTGGACTTTGCATTCATTAGACAATGGAAAAAAGAAATCTCTTTTTTTTTTGGTCAAAACTGTGACAACTTAATTATTTGAGAAAGTATTTTGTATTAGGTGTTTTGAATACATTTTATTTGCATGTATTAATCCTAGAATATTATATTTTAATATTTAATTGGAGGTGGTCTTGCCTTTCCTGAATTCAAATCAAACCCAGTAAAGATGGATCCAGCCTGCACTTGGGAATGATGGGGGTGATAAAGAACAGATTTGCCAGTCCAGTTACAAGAAACTGTCCAAAAGAATAAACTTGAACCAGTGGAGCTGGAATCAATCTGACATATCACAAAATAAAATGGTGGAAGGTTTCATCCAGAGGGGAGTTTTCTTGGAGCAAAAAGCAGTTATGTAATTTGCTCAAATAATGGTCTGCTCACAGTTTCTCCTAAAGTAGCTCAGAGTTGCAATCACTGCTTTACAAATTGCACTTTAAACAATGATTTAAAATATATTTTTGCATAATAAATGATTTTTAAGCCTGGGTAAAGAGCTATGGTTCTTCAACAGCTAAGGAGGGTTTGATTCTCTTCTGTTTTCACTCCTTACACAACTGTGTAACTTTGTAGATTTCATGGTTGTTCATTTTTTTATTCATGCCCATGTGAGGGCTTCATCCAAAGACTACTGTGTCATTGGAAAAATCCTGATTAACTTCCACTGGCTTTAGATAAGGGCATCAATGAAAGATGAACCCTGAAACATCGTGCTGCATTATTTCTATTACAATTACAGCCTTGATCATGCTGCTTCTGACATGGGGAATAAAGAGGATACATCCTCCAAACTTGTATTCATATGAAAGAAATTTACAGTGAGTACTTGAAAAATAATATCAGACAACAAGTATTGCAGATCCCTGTATTCATTCACACATTAAATTAATTTAATTAAACTCACATGGATGTGGATGAGGCTTTTCCTTGGTTTTGTTCTATGCCAAGTGACTCTGCTGCTGGAGAGTCTTGGCTGACATTTCAAGCAAAATACTGAAGATAGGATCATCTTACTTGATCCTGTATTCTGCCAAATTGCATTTGGATTTCAGAGCAGACATTTCCTTTTTCCAAGACAAGGGAACTAGAAGTATTTTCTCCGTATAGGAAGTGACTACAGCTGAAGACAAGCAAGTTGCCCATTTATCTCCTGCAATGTACATTGAAGTACCTCATAAATAATGCTCTTCTTGGAGGAAAGGGCCACTTTTAATCTTAGAAACTAATGTACAAGAGTCATAAAATCTTTCAATTATACCTATTAGAGGAGCTGAGTCTACAAATCAATAATAAAAAGTGGATTTCTAGTGATAGTCAAATACGATGTTGAAGAAGGAATGTTGTAGAATCTCCTAAGTATGCAGATTCCATGAGTCAAATGTCAAACAGCACAAATCCTCCCTGTCTGGGAGAACAAGGGAAAAAAAGGTTGTGTTTTTATTTTTCCTGATGGTTGCTTTGCTGTGTGTGTATAAATGAACAGGCTAGAGTTTTCTAAGTGTGCCATTGTCACATTTGATTTTATACTGTAGGTGAATAGGAAAGTTTAGGTTTTGTGTTCGAGCATGTGCTGTAAGAAGACATTTCTTGAAAGGTAAAATGCTTTAAAGCATTTAAACATATAAGGTAAAGCTGCTTTTACTAACATCCAAGAAGCAGTTTGGGATGTATCTGTTGGAAGCTTGTGAACCAAGCAGCAGTCAGCTGAGGAACATGTGCCTGCCTCTGAAGGCTCTTCCCTCAACCTGCTCTGGAGTGATGACAACCTCCACTGGGGCTTCACTGAGTTGTCTTCTAAGAGAATCTGTTTCTGTTTTGTAACTCTTATTGGTAGAGAGCAGTGAAAACAAGGTGAAATTATTGATTACCTATTCTTACAGCAAGAGCAGAGCACACTGGTACAAATTGGACCAGTTCTGGCAACTGACGCTTAGTCTCAAAGAACTGCCACTGGGATTCCTGAGCTGGTGACATTTGTGCACTAAGGTAGAGAGCAGAAGTAAACTTTGATGAAAAAGCACTTGACAGTAGGCTGAGCTTGGATGTAGATGCTCTGAAGTTGCCAGATGGGAACAGAAGTTTCTTCTGCAGTGAGAGGTGCAGTGGCCTCTGGCACAGCACGGCTGTGTCGCTGTGCCTGTGTGTCTTGCAAGTTTTGAAGCCTTGCACTTCAGTTTTGTTAGCCTGTTGGAAGAAATCTCATTTAACTGGCATTTTTTACATCTACATTAATTCTTTTAAAACACTGAAGTGAGTGTTCTACAGCTATGTAAAGAAACGCATTATCAAAGCATTAAGATATGATTAAACTGACATTTTCTTAAGAAAACGAAAGGAGCAGGAAAAAGCCATTCTAAAAGGACTGAGTGCTACATACTCCAGATATTATCTTCAGTGCTTACTCAGGGATCTTTAAAGAAGCTTATTACCAAGTACCCTAAGAAGACAAGTGTGGATGTGTACAGATCAGAGGAATGCAAGTTAATGCACCTGCCAGATTTTACTATCGTACAAAGCATGTCAATCAGCACTCAGACCTTGCATTTAAAAATGTGTTCCCTCAGATTTTTTTTCAGTGCTGTATCTCACACAGCTAGAATTTCCTAGTCAGTAGCCATCCAGTGTTGCAAATGTCATAATTACACTAGTGAATATGTATCACTAACATGAATGTGAATAGTCCCTCGTTAGCCTCAGTAATGACTCATACAAACACCAGCAGATTTGATTGCTGTGGGTACATATATTTAAGTCTTCCTGCTATTCTCAATTGGACAGAAAAATAATATTTGTAAAGGAAAAGAAAAAAAAAACAGTTCTACGTGTTTTCTTTCAGAAAGCTAAATTAAAATGCACAATGAGTTGAACAGATTGGGCAGTTTGTAGCACATGGAAGTAGTTTGAAGCACAGCTACTTGGGAGATGCCTACAGTTCAAACTGCACTTCTACACTGAGGCATCACTTTCAGCTTGGTCTTCATGAGGAGAGAGGATCAGAAACCCCTCCAGAGAGCTGAGAGCTCACCAACTGGAAATACCTGTAGCAGAGCAGGATCTGGTGTAGCAGAGGAGGGTCTTGTGTACCAGATCCTCTCAGGATGGCTGCAGGCTGCTAGGATGCTGCAGCTATGAAGGAGAAAAAGAGAACTTATGAGCAAGAAAAGGTCTGAGGGCATCACACACTCTGGGAGCAAGGTCTGCTTTGTAGCCCTGTACAAAATTCTACCATTGGTATTAAAAAATTTACTTCAAAATGGAAGAGGTGGAACAAGGGCTGCCAGTAGGATACGATGAAAAGAAACTCTTTCAGAAGAGAAAAATATTTGTTTGCTTTGTCTAGGAAATATATGAGTGCTGCCTGTCAATGGGGCCAAAGGGAGAAGCCCTGCTCTCTGCACAGAACAAGCTGCCATGGGCTTGGGCACCCAGCAGAGCCTGCCTGGCTCTCCCTGCAACCAGGAGCTGGGACCCTGGTGACCTGCACATGGAGCTCTCTCACTTGCAGCCTGCACCTACACAGACTGAGGGGTGCAGAGGGGCTCAGCACTTTGCAGAGCTGTCTTTAGTCATAAATATCAGGATTTATCCAAAAGAATATTTTGTTGAGTGAGGAGTCAGTATTTACTGAGTTAGGACATTAAGTTCTGGTGTTAGATGGAAAGCACTTTATAAAGAAACTGGAATAAACATAAAGTCACTGAAGGTATCCAAGTGAGACTGGTGTACTGAAAATACAGTCATATAAATAAATGGCCTTTATCAGTTTGCTGGTACCTCCAGCAATGCTGACATTTGTATTCTGCTCTCCTGCCTCTGTCAAACTTAGTTCTATTAAAATAATGAATTCTCACATTGATATTTGCCTCTTAGCATGAGGCATTTAGAACAAGTCAACACATTTCCAGGGATGAATTTTGGAAGTCTATTAAGATACACAGATTTAAAAAGGAGAAATCAGTACAGATGTCATGTGCCAGAGATTTCTCTTTTTATCAGTTCTCATAACACATGTCCACATATGCTGTATTTTCCATAGGAAAATGAAAGCACAAATCCTATTGGGATCACCAGCAGGGTCTGATGTCCAAAGGCAGATATTTTATTTAAATGAACTTATACTGCTCAGTAGGAAATGCCATTTTCATTGTGTTTACAAACATGTTAGCATTCATTAAAATGTTTGGGGTGGGGTTTTTTTGTGCTGCCCTTAAGACATGTATTTTAAAAGGCAATATTTCTGAAAAGCTTTAGAGAAGCAGATTTTTTTCAGGCTGATCATTTGACAGGTTGCTTTGGTCTGAAGCTTCCATTGCAATGCACCAGGATTCAGATGTTCAGAAGAGCTTCAGCTGCAGAGATCCACTGGAAAACAATGCACTGAAAAATTGCTGTTGCTTTATGACTTTGTGGCTACGTTGGAGTTCAGCAGCCTCGTGCTTTGCTTGTCCTTACTGGCATCACAACAGCATCATTTCCTTAGGTGAGGGCTTGCAGAATGTCTCAATAAAGGCAAAATAATTATAGAACGTGGGGTGTGTGTGTGTGTGTGTGTTTCTTCTGTTACATTCCAACTGGATTGTAAAGAATATTACCTTCCACATACCTGCCTCGTGGGGGAGGTCAGGTGACATTGCCAACATGATTTTTTCTAACAGTACAGCCTGGGAATGCACAAATTGCTCAGGAAGTTGAAATAACTTCTTAGATTTAGATGGAAATATTTCAATACTTAATTTTTGAAAATGAATATTTAATTTCAGTCAATACGTATTATTCTAGACTATTTCCATTGCAAGATGTACTGCTCTGCCTCCAGTCAGTATATACATTTTAAGAGACCTGTGTTCTCAGGTATAAGATGGATTTCTTGGTGCCTGGCAAAGTATATATGGATTATTTTCTACTTGGATACAGCACATTTTGAGAGTGATTTTCTGTTGACTACTTTAAATGTATACCACAATTTCTTACTTTGGGTATATAAAATGGACAGGCAAACTTTTAAACACAAATACCCAAATATTTTCTATTATGGTTAATGAAGTCCTATGATATATCTCTGTTTTTTAATAATCATTCTGGATTCCTGGGCTAAAATATATGACCTCGAGATCCTCTTAAGTGAAAGAGATGTCTCCAGCTGTCAGAGATGTCCAGCTCTACCAAGACCTCCCACCATCCAGCAATTACTCCACAGAATACTGAAAGGCTGTAATTACACCCTGGAGATGTTAAAGGATTTTTAGCCATTACTATAAACGGAAAGCTTCGGATAAAATACACTTCTTAGATCACAAATCAACTGGAAATCAGTTTGAGCAACAGTTAATACTTGACCCTCTGTTGGACAATGTTCCTTTGAGTGGTTTCCTCAAATCCATAATTTGCTCTACTTTCTTTAAATAAATCTATTTGGTTTTGTTTTTTTTGAAAGGGCTAATTAATGTGCATGAAAAACAATTCCTATTCATGACTAAGGAGAAAGCTGCATCATCCTCGTTGATAACTTCACACTAGCAAAAATGGGATTTTTTTGGGAATAGTATAACCATGAGGTGCTGGAAGTTTCCAATTTTGGTTCAGTGATGGTGTTCAGAATCAGAGGCAATCACTGTCACAAGAAGACTGTGAGCCTGATTGTGTGCTCCTTGTTGGCAAGTAATTACTCCTCAAAGTAGTTCTAGTTGGATCACCTCAGTTGTGGGTGTGCAGTGTTCCTCACACTAAATTGCCTACTTGTACAACAGAGTTTATATGTGAGCCTGCCCAGTGAACCCATTTAACTTGGACCAGTTTAAGAATGGATTATTTCACAGAAATAAATTCCTTCCAAGTTATTTTACCTTCTCACCACCAAGACCTGCTCATTATTTACTGGAAAAAATCCAGGAATTTTAGAGTAAATGCTGTAATCCAAATTTTTTGCAAAACTCTCATTCCTCTAATTCTAAATTCCTTGAACATGGGAAAAATCTTTATATATGTTCCCCTTGGTCTAAGATAGTAAAGATTTAGCCATTGTTTGTTTAGATACAGCTACGAGTGAAATAACTTAGAAATAACAAATATTTTATTTGGCCCTTATTCCATTCATTCATGAAGTAAATGCCAACATTCATCTGCACAAATAAAAGTTTTCTTCCTCGTATCAACTTCATTAAATTTCATTCTTAGCAAATGATAAATTTCTTCACAGAATTCTTTAAAATAAACTCAAAGAAGTTTGTGTATTTACAACAAAATAACCATGATTCAAAGCCAATGTCCCACAATTCCACTCTCACTCTAGAGAGCCACGTGGAAGGAATAAGTTCAATGTATGACTTGACTAATACTGTGATGTGGGTGATAGAAAAAGTGAGATAAAGGTGATTATCTTTAATTTTCCTGTCTGTACAGAATAAAAATGGATATGCTTTAACGTGTTGCATAACATTTTACAAGCCCTAACTAATCTTTGAAACAAGGCTGATTTATGTACACAGGAACCATTTGCATCCTTCCACTTAGCAGAGAATTAAGAAAGAGATTAGGACCAACATTCAGGATGAAGTTGCCTAAAGCTAAGTGTTTGATTTTGGCTTTAGGACTCTAAATAAAAGTGGCCTAGATTTGAGAGCTGCTGAGCACAAATACCTCCAAGCCTCTCTTGAGAGAGCAGTTGCTCTTACATGGTGGGGAATCCTCCCACCTTTTGGAGTGCCTGACATGTATTTGAGTCTCTGGCTGATGTGCTTCATGTTTTGTTTGCCCCAGATCAGCTGGGGCAAGCAGTAAGTCAAAGAGAGAATGAATGCTGCTCCCATACAGCCTTGATTTTTCCTTACCTGACCTCAGTGTATTTCAGACTTGTGAGCCCTTTTCCACATGCCTGTCATGATTCCAATTGTAGTTTGAAGAAATTTATCAGCCATGCATAAGAAGAAATATTCATAGGTAGTGCTCCCCTTATTCAATAGGCATTTTACTTTTACTGTCTCCAGTTGTCATTCTGGTGATGCAGAATCCAGGTAAGACATCAATATTTTGCACCTTTGACTTTTTCAGCATAACTATAATTTGCCCTTCTTTAGCCATTGTCAGTGACAGCTCTGAAAACACAAGCATGTGTGAGGCAATATTGTGTTTCCCCCACTTCACAGAACATTCTTCAGTTGTTGCAAAGCACTGAAGAATGTAGAGGCTAGGGTTTCCTTTCCTAAATTGATCTTGTTTTACACTGCAGAACGATCTTGCTTTGTTGTGTCACTGTAATAATATGTGCATTAATAAGCACAAAATCAGGCACAAGGATGGATTTGAACAGAAGGCAAACTCTTTCAACTTGATAATGATAAGGATGTTCGCACACACGAGGCACTGAACTGGTTCCAGTGAGAGATGGAAAGTTTTAAAGCCACATAACTGTTAAATAGAGATTTGTTGTTTTTTTTTTTTTCCAGCTTGTCCCAAAGACACTGCTCATTGCTGAATTCCAGCATTAGAGGCTGGGGCTCTCTGTCGTTGACACCACATTTCACATGGACTCAGGCAGAGGTATTTGGCCTTTGTTTCCTTGGGAGTCAGGGGATGGTGCTGGCTCTTCACATCACACATGCACCAGCCTCCATATCTCAGGGGCCATGAGCACACGTGATGTCCAAAAACTGCCTATTCCTGAGGTTGGGTATTTTAACAAAGCCCTGCAAACAGAGTTGTCACTTGTAGCTGTCACTGGAGGTGTCCAGGAGAGGTTTCCCCACCTGAATTTTGTTGTAATTAAAGAACAATAATAATAGCAATAACAGCAGTTAGCGTTTCGACTTTAGAATCTGAAGAATACAATATAAATACTAACTAATTAGCCCACTTCAATCAGGACAGTGATTGCCACGTGTTTGCCCAGAGTCATCCAAGGAGGCTGGGATATTCACAGGAGCCTGAGGGAGTTCCCTGCCCAAATGTGTCAGGCAGGGGTGGACGCTAACTCCCCGAGGTACCCTTGAAAAATCCAGCTTTAATAGCTCACGTCTACAGTCAATTTAGCATACAATTAAGCACGTGCACAAAGCAAATAGTACTGCAACCAGAACTGTTGCAAATCTAATCCTGCCCCCTTGTTAACACGTGCTCTGCTGTTTGGCATTATGCAGAATGAGTGTCAGCACAGCACTTTGAAGTCGCTATCGCTCATGCAGACACGGGCAGGTACAAATAATTCAGCAGTAGAACACTGATGCTCCCCGAGTTCCTTACACCATGTATGATCCTGAAGATTTGGGGATCATATTTTTGTCTATTTATTCCCCACACAAAAGGTGCTTTACAAAATCTGCTAAATAGCTGGGCCTACTTACTGGGTCCCAGGAATATGCCCTGCACAGATCTCATCAGACACATCCATTCCTCTGGCTCTCAGCTCCTCTGTTCTCTTTCACCAGCAGCTGCTCTCTGAATGGATGTCAGAGACTGATCTCTTTGCTTTGCTTAGGCTGCAGGATTGTTTCTTTTCTGGTCTGCAGAGATCTGTCAATATTAGCTTAAATGTAGGTTCTTTTTTCTTGTGAAAAGAAAAGATAATAATTCTTCCTCCTGATGGTGGCTTAGAGCACTTCAGATTATCCCTTGTTATTTCTTTGCAGGAAGAAATGTATATTCTCTTTTCATCAGAATTATAGCAGTTAACAATCCTCCGGCCCAAACTTTGTCCCATGAAGAACTCACATCAAGAGGAGTTAGCAGGATCTGCTGAGGGTGGCATTAGGATTCTCAGGGAAATCTTTAGGTTGAAATAAGACAATCTTCACTGGTGTAACCACAGCAGCTCTCATGTCCTACACGGTACTTTTTAAGGATATCTTGGTCAAACACAGCTTTGAAAGTAAAACATTTTTATTTCTGACTCTAGGCCATATGCTTTCTCTAGCTATAGGTCTCTATTCCACAGATCACCAAATTTTCCTTCTTCTGGAGGATATGTCATCCTGGTTACTCATTAGTTCCTGTTTCAGTCTTGCTTTCCAGATTATTTCCCAGATTCTAACTTAATAGTTTAGAAAAAAAATAACACCCAACAGCTCTATTTAATTAGTAATGATTTGCTTTGTGTGCTGTCTTTGTACATTATTAGTTAGTTGTATAATTAGTTTTCCTTTTCACTAGTATTCTCCTTGGCCATCTTTAGATGCCTCATTTGCATGCCTAAGTCAGGCACCTAAATTTGATGCTAGCAGATCCTCCTCCCTGTTGTCTTCTGTGTCTCCAAGGGCAGTGGGGCTCTTTCCCCTTGTGCAGGCAGTGTGCCCTACCTGTGCAAAGAAGGAAATCCTCTCCACGTGGGTCTGCTTCTGAACAGAAGTCACTACCAGCCTGAACCAGTGGGCTGAAATGCACCACCAGGCTCTGAGTCGTGGACCCGCAGCCAGTGAGCCAGGGAATCTGCTTTCCAGTATGACCAGTAACTGTTCTTACAGTTGAGTGTAAGTCCCACTGGGATTATATAATGAGAAATAGAAATAATAAATAAAAATAATTTAAAAAAAAAAGAAAGATATTTTTCAGGGCTGAGAAAGAATTTCTAGAGATTAATGCTTCCATGGCTGTTTTGAGGGCTAATGATGAGGTGTTAATCAATACATGTGATTCAACAAGTGGAGGTGCTGGAGTTGTTCTGATTTTGTTTATCTTAAAAAAGAAAAAATATTTAATTTGGAGGAGAGTAGGAACTGGCATGTGCCACGCTGCTGCTGAAACTCAGCATTAAGTTAAGAATGGGGAGAACAGAAGCAGCAGGGGCAACTTTCCTTCACCAGGAGATAGTATCATTAGAACAAATTAAGAATCTTGTGACCTGGCTGAAGATTTTGCCTGTCATCAGTATTTTGTCCTTGATCTATCATTCACATTGCAGAGCCAAGCAATGGGAACCATTTCTATTTGCTTTTTTTTTTCTGAAATGGAGGATTATTCTAATTTTAGTATGTGGATGTCTCCAATGCTGCCCTTCTCCTATCACCTAAGTATGTTATACAGCAGGCTATAGCCTGTCTCTTTGATGCAGAGTGTACAGTAAGCTTTAACAAACATGTTAAATCTTTACTGCATAGACCAGAAAATTGAAGACACCTTCTATATTTGAAATGTGCCCTAAAGCACCTAAAGAATCTATAGGGACACTGTGTGCTCAGGCCATTCTGCAAGCTGAATGCCAGACAGCAATGCACACTCCCTGCCTTCAGTGAAGATCTGTAGCAAAAAAACAGAGATGCACCTGGGCAGTACTGTTAAAATGAATAGTTCCCAACACCTAAGTGCATTTAATTATGGAGTATACATGTCTTACAGGATCACATTCAGATACATGTGCCTTCCACAATGAAAAATGAATTTGCAATTTTCATTTTGCAGAACTCTAAATATTTGTATACCACTTAATTTAAAGATTGTACTGACAGATATCATTTTCTATTAATATGCTGTATTTTACACCATTTACATTCCATTTCAATATGCTTGCCTTCTATAAAATGTATTTCAAGACTCCCTAAAAAAAAAAAAAAGAGAGAAAATAGGCACACTTTAAGCAGTTTACAAGAGACAGATCATTATCTCCTACAAAGGAAAGGAAACAGGAAAGCTGTAAATAATAAGTTCTGAATAGGAATGACATAAACAGCCTAATCAATGTCTTCCAGAACTGGCAAGTGACACCTCTTTGTTTTTTCCAAATAAAAACCTTCTTAACATCACAATATAAACCATTATCTCTGCAGGCAAGGTATATTTAGAAATGTACAAAATGTACATTTCCTGCCAGCCACTAGATCAGTAGGTGGAGATCTAAAGTCATGCAAATATTACAGTAAATGCAGGAAACCAATTTCTAATTATTCCATATCAGCAGATTTGTGAGGAATATAATTTATTAAAAAAAGAACAGTTTATGATCAGCAGACCTTAGTTATGACTGTTTAGGAATTCAGTGCATTTTGATCTAATCACAAAATCAAAATATTCATGAAACACAATGATATCTCCCCAAAGCAGCCGGGCAGCCATTAATTTTGAAATTCGGGTAATTTATTAACACTTATCTGGAGCTGTAAAAGCTTACCTCTGTGTTTGTAATACGGGTAAAAGTGAAAGCAGTTTTAAAACTGATTCCTAATGATTTATAATGGTTTGTTGTAATTTGAGCCAGAAATTCAATTAAAATGTATGTCTAGTTTTGTTTCAAGATCTTGAGTTAAAAATTCTATTAAAATTCTATTTCCTTCTTGCATTAAATGTATCTGTTATCTGCATATATGAGAAATATAAGAAAATTCTATCATTTATTCCCCAGACTCCACAAATGCCTTTAAAAGCACTCATTTTTATTTCATAATTCTGCCAAGGTGCTATTTAGGATTTATATACAGTAGAGAAGGACTAAGTGTGCATGCTATTTCCTTTTGAAGAAAAGCAGTTTCTCTACTGAGCACTCATGCAAATATTCAAGTGACATTTATCAGTTCATCAAAGAAAGGAAAAACAAATAACGTCGAATTATTGGATGTTTTAAAAGCCTAATTACAATACCAAGGCTAGAGCTTCTTTATATATATTTCCCTTCATAAATCCCTCTTGTAAAGGATATGTAACTGCACTACCAAAATTCCCTTCTGAGATAACACTTTGCATTGTTATGTATAAATAATGAGATGTAAAACTGGGCAATCTCTTATTTATAGGGAAACAATTAAAAATAAATAAAATAAAAGAGGCAACTCATTGCTGATGTTGGTGGAGTCACTCCAGGGTAAATCAGAAGTGAAAGAGTGAGCATTACTTTCCCTCTGTGATGGTCTTATCTCAGAATATTTCAGCAGTTGCAAAGGTAAGGGACTGACTCTAGATGAGCACATCTGTTAATGCTGAGGGGAGTGATGTGGCCGGCCCTAACTCTCTGTGTTGGGAACTGATCTTTGCTGATGCAGTTAATCACTATCTTCTAGATAGAGAGAAAATATTCAGACACTCACAGAAATGTTACCTTGAGAAAAAGACTCCCTGTTTCCAAACACAGTTATTCAGCATTTGCCATACTCCAGTGCAATGGACTTGTAGTGGTGAACAGGGGACTCAGGACCACCCAACAGCAACCCAAGGATGTGGTGCAGTTGCCCTGAGAGAGCTCCGAGGGCTTTCTTCTTTCTTCCCTCTCATCTGCTTCAGTAGCAGCTCCTGACCCCGGGAAAGGGAGTTTCACAGCAGACTGGGACACCTCGTAGTCTCTGCAGGAGAGATAAAGCTGAGGGGAAGGAGGTGCAGATGTCTCAGTGTGAGATAATTACTGCAGTGGGTTTGCAGGAGAAATCATCCACTGAGTTGTTGCATCAGCTTTAAGACTCGGGTGGCTTTGAGTAGACACTAAGGCATCTCTGCAAGTCAGAGTCTTCCCAAAGAGAGCATTGCATAAGAAATGAAAAAATGCAAACATTCAGAAGGAACATTTTCTGTGGATGCTAAAATGGCTACTGCTTGGAAGTTTCCTTCTCGTGGGATCGAGAAGATTCTCACTGGCTGTGTGACCTTGGTGGCGGCTGTTTGTAAAACAATAGAAAGATGTTTTGGTTATGGGTGTTGTGACACCTCAGCCAATCACCCCAGGGGATGGCTGGTTTCTTGTCCAATTGTCTGGAGGTAAAAGGGTATAAAAAGAGCTGTAAATTAATAAAGAGAGGCTTCTTGGCATCTACATAAAGAAAGTCGTCTCTTCTCACTCTTTCTCCTCACTCGGCTACTACGAGATACGCGACAATTTTCTCTGGGATATATGGATTAATATACAGAGAGACAACTCATAGGCAACTCATTTTTTCTTGTGAAATTGCATGATGCAGGAATTGAAATCATTATAAAGATTAACTTTTCTGTCTGCTGTTGGCCAGGTGGAAAGAAGTATTAATTTATTGTGTATTGCACTGAAGCAAGTCACCAGCTACCACTGGCTATTGGGAGCAGATGGGCAGTTTCTGAGCATCCTCATTCCCTGGGTCATCTCCCCAAGATCCAGAACACACCATGGTCATGTTTCTGTCCCTTCAGACCATTGCACTGACCATGGATGGTTTCTGCCAGCTGGGGTGGCTGTGACAGAGAGGGACACACTTGAGCATGTCTTCCATTCTGTCCTGTGGAGGGCAGTGGTACTCTTAAATGGTATCTCCAGCCTTTAATAATGTAATGAATGATCTTGAGATGAAGCAGCAGCCAACATGTTAACAATATGATTGTACAGTAAGCTGGCTGGGAGATGCTGTGAGAAATGAGAAATGATACAAAGGATCACAGAGAGGGTAAAAACGTGGGCAAGGAAATAACACAATTACTTGATCTTTCAAAGAGAATTCATAGTTATCTAGTTGTTTCACACTTTCAATAACAGATCACAACAGACAACAACAGGCTTGAGGAGTGGGTGAAACTTGGAGAAATCTGCTCTACTAAGAGATATCTGGCAGTGAGAGAACAAGAGACCTTAGAGTGAAAGAACAAGAGATACTGGAGTGATAGCATCAGAGATCTTATGGTTAGAGAATGAGAGATGTAGGAGTGATAGAAGAAAGCAAACTGAATGATAAGTGAGATGCACTAGGCACAGGGGGCCTGGGACACAGAAAAGACTCCAAAAGCATTACATGAAGACAAAAAGTTCCTTGAGCTGGGTGTGTGCATTTCTGCTGCTGGTGGGTGAAAAAAACCCCTTTTACTGTTTTACTGGGTAAAGTCAAAATGCCAGTAAATAATTTAGGGGGCCCACTAGGATCAAGAAACCCAAATGTGGATAATTTGAAGGGACTGCAAAGTAAATCTTGACTCTAAAACTTAGAAAGTATTTACAAAGGACCTTGACAGAACTACTTAAGATATTCAAAACCAGCTAGGGCAAAACACTCCTTTTATTAACACCAAGAGGGAGAAATTGGTCTAAGGTCTACATCCCATTGGTGAGGACACTGCCTGTGGCATCATCAGCCTTGTCCTCCCTCTTGGTGCAGCCTCATGCTGGCAGCTGCTCCATCACACCAAAGCCATTGACACTGCTGGGAGTGTCTTCACTGGGCTTCAATTCAGAGGCAACTGTCTGTTTTCTTTTTCCAGTTGATAGAGTAACTGATGTTTTAACACCTGAGTCACTATCATCTTTTTATGGTCTTTGATTGGAAGGCATTTTTAAAATAGAAAACTGATTTATGAAAAATAGTGAGCAGAAAGCAATACAATCCTGACATTCATTGCCAGGCAGCTGCTTTGTACAGCAATTTCAGAACTGAAAGCCTTGTTACAGTGCTACACTGATCAGCTGAACACCTGCAAGAAATGAACACCATGACCCTGTGAATATGTGTGAGGTTGATCTCTTCATTTAGGAAAACAAAATAGGAATCTGATTTCCATTGTTTCTCAATTCCCATAAAAAAACCCAAAAACAACCAACCAAAACAAACCACTAACAAATGCTGACAATCATGGTTTAGGCTGAGTCAGATCCCTCTGAAGAAGAAATATGTAACCACAACTTTAATGGCATGCAATGAGAAATAGTTCAACTCATTTATGTAACTAGTAGTCTGCCTTCCAACTCCAAAGACAGGTCTCTAACCAGCATGCATTTGCAAAGTGTAAGTAAAAGGAGATTCTCTAGCTTTTATTTACTGAAAAATTTGTGCAATTTTCTTACAATATTCAGGGAAATTGAACCTGAATGATAAATAGATAGGATAATAATAAAAGTATCCATCACTATCATAAATTTGTTTCTCCTTAGGCAAAATTTGCATGTCCTTGAACAGTGCCAATGTATTTAGCTCCTGCAATTGTGCTGGGTGTTTCAGATATGTAAAAACACCAATCCAAAACAGTTCAGAGAAGGTCCCGAATGAACTTGCAACATTATCCTCCAGAGACCCACACTGTTGCCCCATGTCTCTGACATTAGTGGGCAAATCCCATCCTACCAAGACATCCTTCTGACATGTTAGTGTTCTCACTCTGTGTGTGCCTGAAGCATGTGGGAAGCTGGTGCAATTATCCACAACTATTCACCTGATAAAGTAAGTATCTGAGTCTTTGCACCAGTCTAGAACATTCAGCTTTCCCACGTATGAAAATTCCCACCCCTACATATGAAAAACCCAGTGCTCTCACCTCTGTGCTGTTTGGTCCCTGCTTCTCTGCACCTGGTTTCATTGGGATTTGTAGCCAACTATAAGAAAAGATAAAGGAAAAACTGAAGGTGCCTGTCATGTTTTCATAAACACAGTTTTTACACAGATGATTAGAGGGCTAAAATATTTTATAGGTAGTCCTTTGGTTTTTCACACCTCTGAATGAATGGTGCTGGTGTCTGAATTAGCCATGATATTTGCTAGCCTTGCAAATCTCTGAACACCAGCTGCAGTGCTCCTAAAAAAAAACCCAAGGATATGGCATTATGTATCAGAAAACTCCATTGTTTTCTCACAACTCTATCTTCCCTGTGATGTACTAGTATCCCTTTTGCACTGAAGAAAATTTTGTATCTTCTGTTTCCTTATTACTTATGAATTTGCTGCTTGTATTGTTCTATGTCACAGCCTTAACATTCCTTTTAATGTACTTTTGTGTGCAAATTAGGAAAGTAAGAGTTAAGAAGTAAGACTTTCTGTACATGGTGGCAGATGTTCAGAGCAATTCAGCATGTCAAGCTGGGGTCAAATGGAAAGGGAATGTCATTACTAAATGGTAACATTTTCTGTGGGTTTTAGAGAAATTCAAATCCTTTTTTAATCTAAATTTATTTTATCTTTTTTTTCAGGGTTAAGGGTTGGACTTCAAGTTCCTGTCAGACATTTGTATATTAAAATGACTTTACATTTAATTATTTTCTAAACTAACTTTCAAAATAGTTATTCATAGAATTGCCATAGCAGAATGCAATCTATTTCAATAGGACCTTTTATCCTGACTCACATATATTTTCTATGATATACTTGCCTACTTATAGGGCATAGATTCACATATTCTCTAATTATTTTCTTTAAATCTCCTGCCTAGGGAAAGTCTACTGTCATTCTAGAAAAATCTGGGACATGATTCTGAATACACTACATATATTCTTAACAATGCCTAAGTGATACCTCAATCTCACTGATTGAGCAGTTGAGTAAGAAATTTAAGCCACAATCCACTGCATGCAAATTGGAATAAATTTAAGAAGGGTTTCTAACTACAACACTCATGACAGTGGCCAGCTGCCTTATTTTTATTTTTCTCCATCTCTGTAGTCAGTGTTCAGTTAAAATGTCTGTTTTCCTTTAATTTTGCAGTGATGTTGGAATGAGTTTGAGATGAAGTAATGGATTCAAAATCGTAGTGATTTAGAAAATTACTTTTAAAAGTTGTTATTATTAAAGCTATTACTACAAAGTCTTGTAGAGCATTTTCATGAAAACCAGAAAAGCAAGGACAGGTACGCTGTGCCTTGGTCATAAGTTGTACTAATGTGTGTGGACTGTGTGGCAGAACTTTATCCCATATATTTTACCCATTATTACCTATTTAACTAGTCAAGGGCAACTGAGAGCACCAAAACTCTTCTATCTATACTGGGGAGGATTTCTAATGGCTTATTTCCCTGCCTGCTCAGTTCTCCTCTTCAGCCACAAACACCTTGTTAACCCATGGGCAGCAAATGCTGCTGAGGCTCAGTGAGACTCACTGAACTGGATGAGTGACACAGTGAGGAAAAAGAGATTGCTTTCTTTGAATACAATGTGCTACACCATTACATACCTTCCAGTTTTGTTCCCAGCTTCTCCTGGTCCTGCTTTGAATTCGGATTTCTCAGCAAAGCAAGCCCCAGCTGAGTGCTTACAGACACCTGGGGTGCTGCCCCAAGAAGTAGGAGGTCAGAGAGAGTCTTGAACAGCAAAAAAAATCCTGTCTGTGCCACTCTATTAGTGAGGAACTTCCCCAGCATCCAGAACTCAGTCCCAAATGCAGACTCCAACAGAAAACCTGAGCAGGTTGAAGGCCCCAGGGCTGGTTCCCAGGCATTGCATCCCATGGCCACACGTGGATTTTTGAAGCTGAGAGAGGTTGAATTGCATTGCTGGCAATGCTGCTCTGAAATGTGTCTACAGCTTTTTACAAGACTTCTGCACGGAGACCTTTCCATCATTCCTTCTAATGAAATTTGATTATTTTGAAATTTGGTTGTTTTCTCTTACAAGGCCTACAGTATTTAGGATGTATAGCAGGTCAGCCTTGTAAAAGTGAATATATTCATCTGGTCATTTCGCTGTGGGGCCTGTATTTTACTGACAGCATCTCTTCTACCCATACTGTAGAAATTCCTTCTTTTGTAACTAGCAGGTAAAAAAACCCCAAACAAAATCAGTTCATGTTGCTGCTGTGTTCAAATGATATGTCTGAGAGATTGTTTTGGGGCTTTCTTTGCCACATTACCAACAGCCTCACAGTTAGAAGAATGCACCTCTTCTGGCGTTCTGAAAGTGACAAATATTTTCAAAACAATCGTTTCCTTCCTTAAAAGAAGTAGCTACATTTTGAAAACACTGAAGTTTTAGTTCTCCCAACTTCGTTACACTTGAAGAGAGCAGACCAATATTTACTAGGAAAAGAAGTGCCCTGCTGTTGGGCTGTTTGCAGGCCAGTGTCTGGATTCTATTCACACTCGGTTTCTGCCCTTCACAAGGGTAGTCCAGATCCCTGCGAGAAGCCAAGCCCAGTTCCAGCGCAGCCAGTCCGCACTGCGAGGGCACTCGTGGCGAGAAGGGCCGGCAAGTTGCTTCGCCTGGGGCCTCTGGAAGGCGGGAGAGCGGCCCGGCTGTGTCCGGTGCCAGCAGCTCGGGACCGGCAGCTCGGGGAGCAGCAGCTCGGGGCCCGGCAGGTGTAGGGCGGGCTCCTGAGGCGAGCCGGGCGGAGCGGCGGCACCGGCGGCAGATCCGAACGAGGCGGAACCGCGCCAAAGGGCACCCGCCGAGACCCCTCACGAAGCCTTTCGAGAACTCTGAGAGACCAAGCGGCGAGGAGGGCGTAACACCCGGGGTGTTACCTGGGCTATGAGCCGGGGCGTCACCCGGGCGCGCAGAGCGGGAAGACGGGGAACGCAGTTCGACCCGAGGGCACCACCTCCAGCGGGGTAAGTGCGCGCTGGAGAGGGGTAATCGCGACAAAATGGGTGGGCAAAGGGCTCTTTGGGGGCTCTGAAGGTCGAGAGAGCGGCTCTCTGGCGCTGGGGCGGGCGGCAGCTGAGGCGGCCCCGGGTGGAGCGGCCCCTCCGACGGCCACCCCCACTCCATCGGCCACCCTGGCTCCATCGGCCACCCCGGCTCCATCGGCCACCCCCGCTCCATGGGAGAGGAGTGCCTGCTCACGGTTTGCACAGGTTGATGGCCTGTTACGTCAGGTGGCAGGTTAAGAAGAACCTGTTGAAAGGCTGTGCAGTATTGGTAGAGCTGAGGTAGGTGGTTTCACAAGCACGTTGAGGATGCCGCCGTTAACGTGGTATCTTGCACACTGGTGACCCACAAAAGCAACAGTTTCACGGTCACAACCACGGACACCCAGGACAGGGGCTGCAGGAACTGTGTCAAAGCAGCACACAGCAAATGCTGAAAAAAGAAAGGATGAATCCTCGTAGTGGGTGACTGTTGAAGGGCACTGAGGCACCATCTGCAGACCCGACAGAGTCACGAGAGTTCTGGTGCCTCCTGGGAGCTAAGATCAGAGATCTTAGCTTAGATCACCCTTATTGAAAGGGTGCTGCAACTGATCAAAAACATGGACTACTGGCCCTTGAATGTCAGCATGAATGACACAGCAAACCATAAGGTGAGCAGAATCAAGGAGAATTGTAACAACTCTAGGGGTACAGGCAAAAAAAAACCCATGCATAATTTATCTTTCCCTCACTTAGCAGCTGGAGGAAAGGGAGTGGCCACAAATAGTCATATAATGCACATCATCTTCTGGCTGCATCAAGAGGGCTTTGGTTTTGATGACAATGGGACATGCTTCAGTGAGTATAACCTGTTAGGGAGAGATGGGATATACCTGTCTAGAAAAAAGTTAAGAGAATCTTCGTTAATAGTCTGGCCAGCTTAGTTAGCTTTAAACTGAAGGGTTTTGGGGATGGGGTCCAAAAAGGAAATGTTCATGTCACTGCATCCACCTGGGGAATAAGCCAGGCAGACCAGACTTGCCACAAATGCTCCTTAGCTACCTCCAAAGACAAGAATCAGAAGGCAGACCATCCTGGGGCTGTGTATGACTGTGGTGCATATATATGTGTCCAAGTCCAGGCCCCCCGGTTTGAAAGAGACAGGGAACTACTGGAGAGAGTCCAGTGGAGGTCAATGGAGATGACTGAGGGACTGGAGCATCTCTCTTATGAGGAAATCTCATGGGAACCACCTGGATCTGTTTATGGGACCCACCTGGATCTGTTCCTGGGTGACTTGGTCTAGGTGCCCCTGCTCTGGCAGGGGGGTTGGACTAGATGATCTTCTAGCTCCCTTCCAACCCCTCACATTCTGTGATTCTGTGAAAAATTGAGAGAATACTGCTCTGATTTTCTACAAGGACCCCACCTGATGCTCCAGTACTGGCTACTGTTCTGTGATACAGGTGAGAAAACACTTCAGTTTAAAAGTCACAAAGGTCATTCTTTAGCTGAACATTTCTAGTGAAAAAGAAAACACAGGCCAGATTTTGTACTCAACTTCACAGCTGTAAACTCAGACTGAACTTAAGTGAATCCAGATGTGCATTGTGCAAATTCTGCAGCTTCCATTAACTGTCACACTCTTCCCATTAATTGATTTCTGGAGTGTAAGTATCAAAGACAACACTGCAAATGAAATGTTTGCCAAGAAAATGAACATTTAATTTTTCTACATTTATACAAATTACTGAATTCTGCATACAAACTGAGGACTGATTCCTCTCTCTTGCTGGCAGCTCTACCCTCATTCACTACATAGAGTTGACTCACAGAAGGAATAGGAAGCTTTGAGCATAATTCATTAGTACCTCTCTATGAAGGAAAAATGCTTTCTTTTAATAGCACAACTGAACAGATGATGTAGGACCTTCCAAGCTGTTAAATTGTCTCAGGAGTGGTCCCTCTGAAGGATGTCCCTACACTGAAGTAGCGAACCATGTCCCAAGGAGTGTTATGTGTCCCAAGTGTGTTGTGTTACGACAACACTGTTGGTGAAGGAAATGGAAATACCACAGCAAAAATCAGGTTCAGCTAACTTAGATGCTGCTGGTCTAAGTTGACTGTATGAGATCTAGAAAGAAGGGATGAGAGAGAAACTAGGGAAGATGAGAGAGAAACTAGGGAAGATTAGTTTTCCTGATGAAATCAGTCTGTGAGAGTGTTGTCTTTTTAGCCACAGAGAAAAGCAATGTCATGAAGGGGTCAAGTAAGTGAGTGTCACACTGAATGAATT
>VYZU01049125.1:78420-157080 GCA_013401355.1 Ceyx cyanopectus | reverse complement strand
TGTTTATGAGGGCCTCTAGTGAAAAGTTCAGGGGTAATGGGTTTAAATTGAAGAAGATTTAGACTGGGTATCAGGAAGAAGTTCTTTACCTTGAGAGTGGTAGAACAGTGGAATAGGCTTCCCTGGGAGCTGGTTGAAGCCCCATCCCTGGAGATATTCAAGGTGAGTTTGGACAAGGCTCTGAGCAGCCTGTTCTAGTTGAGGGTATCCCTGCTCACTGCAGGGGGGTTGGACTGGATGACCTTTGGAGGTCCCTTGCAGCCTTAAACATTCTATGATTGTAGCTTACCATAACATTGTTTCCAGACCTGGTTGAGGTACCACGAAATAACAAAATCTTCAATTTTCTATGAGATCAATTATCATGTTTTATTGACATCACAGAAGAAATCACCACAATCTAATAGATGCAAACCTAATAAATTTCAAACAATACCACATACCGATATTTATAGCTAGAAAAAAACCCTCTTCATGTTTTGTTACTTCAGTAAACCACATCAGTATAGCAAAACAATAGGTATGCAGCAAAATTTCTCCCCTCACCTTTGAAGGGAACTCAAGTAGAGTCTTTTAGCATCTCTAGCACAGTAGAAATCTGTCATAAACTTGGGAGATGCTGTCAGCCTATAAGCATGCTGAACCATGAACTCTGCATTGTTTCCAGCTAGACCCAAACAGTTACTGAGAAGGGCAAATACATTTATTTATTTACTTACTAAGATTATTTACTAAGTAATCAGAAGCAGAGTTAACCTTTTAAGTACTTCTCTGCTGTTGAAGAGAGGGGTTTCTAATGAACAGCTCTGTTTTGTCTTTTGTCATCATTTGCTCTTATTAAGGATCATAAAATACTTCTGGTTTGTTTAATATGCAGATTAAGTCTTGAATGATTTAAGAGGTAAATCACAGGTCCAAGGTCCTGGGAAGAACTAGTCTGTTCTTAGGCACAGGTAGGTCAGAGTTTCTTCACAACGAAGGCATAATCACAAAGAAATTCACAAATAAAACCTTCAATGACTTTACTGTTTATTGAGGTTAAACTATTTTGCATTAAGTGTGGAAATGAATTATCTATTCATTTTAGATCCATTGTGTTCTTATTCAGCGTAGCTCTTAAAGCAAGGCCAAGGAAATTCTGCATTACACCAGTGGAGCTTTCAAATGCTTCAAAGAGCACAGTATCAATTGAAATATCATCAGGCGTGCTAACATGTAGCTGTCAGGTGAGCCTGATGGGCTATTATTCCCACTGGCATCACTATTATTGCTATTCTAATTATTTGATCTAATTTTAGGATAAGCCAGGACCCCACTTCAGTAAGTAGCCTATAAACACAGAAGGTCCCTGCTGCACAGGCTGACAAAGTACAAACCTCAAAAATCTTCCTTTCTGCCTCAGATAACACGTGAACACTAGCAACAGAAAACTGGCTTTCTGTATTAATTAGGATATATATTTATTGTAGTTAGGTGATGTGACATTTGATGCATTTCCACTTTTTCTGTGACTAGCCAATGCAAACAGAAGCCATTCCTGACCATTCCAATCAGCTTTCTCTGGGCAGCTCCCAGCATTAGAGAAAAAACTTGATATTCTTTTCAGCCTTTAATATCCACCAAGGGGCCAAGCATTTCACCTTGAGCAATCCAGATGCCCCTTTACAGCCCCAATGCCCTTCGAGTTCTGAGGCCTGTGACCTCAGCTTAATGAAACTCAGAAGCTGCATCTGAATGCTCCTAGTTCCAAAAATTAAATGTGAATCATGAAGCACTTCAGGAGGGAGTAAAAGTTCTGTGTGAAGGGCCAGGTTCCTGCAGAAAGGGAGCTGCTGACCAATGTGGATGAGGTTCAGAAGAGCAGGGCACAGTCTGTCTTCTGTTCCCAACTGCATCTTGAGCCTTGTGGGAAAGGCATTTTTTGAGCTGTGTTAAAAACTGGTCAGGTTAGCAACCACTCCATTTGATTTCTTTTTCTTTCTCATATAAGTTTTCAGAAATCAAAACACTTTTATATGGAAAAATCCAAAGTGCTTAAATTTCCATTGTACATGTGGTTTTCTTATGTAGAAGTTGTCTTGCTTTCATTTAGAGGTAGATTTCTTTCTTAGCACAACTACTAAGATTATTGATAGTTTGTGTTTGGATTTGATATTTTGATACAAAATTAACCATAATATTAAACCTGCAATAGTTCAAAACCAAACTAGGATTACAAGCTCTTTTCACTACATTTTCAGAGGTTTCAGTGCAAGGAAAATGAAATGGTCTGAAATGATCTGCAGAGTCCTTTTGAAAATAACTTTTTCAGATGTCTGTAATATTTTTTTTTAAGATATGGATACAGATAGTGCATGGTGATTCCTAGTCCCTCTTCTATATCTTGTTTTTCCTTTCTTTTCCTCCTCTTCACATGTTCTCAGCTCAGCTTAACTAGTACCATGTGATGTCTCTCTCCACTTTATGATATGATGAATGCAGGCATTCTTCTCTCCCCATCATTACAGCTGGTCTTTGATCCAGCACAGCTAATTTATATTTACCATCTATCATCTACCATCAAAACTTTATTGGAAAAGAGGTGCACCTGGACAGAATGAATTTCTTTTGATGGAGTTGGAGACTATTTTAGGATTTCTGATTAAGACTCATTCGTCCTTTTAATGGAAGGCAAAAAAGAGGCATCTTCAAATTTGTGCCAGCAAACTTTTGGTTTGTTTCAGCATGTCATGGAGATTTCAGAGTTCATCCAGTGTTAGACTTTCCTGTGCTCATTTGTGATTTGATCAGAAAGGTTATCTTCCTGCTAAGTTCTGCTGTGTTTTGTACACGTACAAGTGGTATTTTTATTTATATGTCCTTGTAAAACTATTGAGGTTGTATTTCCCCAACAGACTGTACAAAATCAGGATGCATTCAACAGTTCTGACCCTTGCTCTTCCATAGTTCTATTGGCACCAGTGCTTGAACTTGCTGGTTTTATCCTCTCTAGCTCTGTCTTTGTGGCACATGAAGACCATGTGTGATGCACAATTAACACTAAGGTTATAGATTGAAGTTAAGAGATCATCATGACCATTCCTTATGCCTCAAAAATCTATCACTAGTTTTCTTTAGACAGTTCATTTGTGAATGTCTCTGTTTTAGCACTGGAAGGACAGGAGTCTAGAAAGTCACAGTTCCCTCTGAGTCCCACAGAGCTCCCAGTCTCCTGGCCCCATCACAGACACCCCTGCATCCCAAGCAGGTGGTGGAGGCAGCTCAAAGCTGCAGTGTTATTTTTAATTTAGAATAAACCCAACGATTGTTACAATAATCAGAGTGTATTTGCCTTGGTCAGGTGAGTGAGTTGCAATAATTTATTAACTTAAAAACCCAAACACAACACCAAACCAAAAAAACCCAGTAACAGAGTGTGAGGGAGTCTGGTTAGTCAGGCTCAGATTTTGTACACTGTAAATGACAACCTCTACCCAAAACAAAGACTTTTAATTCCACATGCCAGGTTTGATTGTAATCGAAACTAGGGCAATTAACAAATACTTACACAGAGAAAAATTAATTAAGTTAGAGTGCAGAGGAGTAACAAGAAGGAAAAAGCCCTTTCCTGCAACACAGTCCTCCCTGGTCTTGTCTTTGCTTCTCTGCTTGGTTCAGGAGCTCTGGATGGCACCAGTTTTCCCACTCCTTTAGTCCCTGCTAAAGGTTTTTCCTCTTCCACCACTTCAAAGCCTTAGCTGCTCTCTGAGCTCCCTTCAGCTGCTGAGACAGTGCAGAATGTTCCTCTCCCTCCAGGACTTCCCGTGGTCCAGTTGCTCTCCTCTAACCCAAGAACAAATAAAGCAGACACTGATCTGTTGCCCCAGTAATGCTCAAGACTAACTTTACTATAAAATTAATCTGGCAATATATAACCTGCATATGTCTTTTATAGCCTGCTGTGCTAACCTCTGAGTTGGACAAATGCATGTTTCCACAGTTTTGGTCCTGGTTTTAAGGAGTAAATTGCTATGTTTTGTGTGCTTATGTCAATGTCTCTCTCTCTTGTGTGCATTACATTGCATATTTTCACCTGCATCTAACTGCTCATCTAACTATATGATGGCTGCTTTAACTTACAAGTAGTGTGGTTTAAGGCTCTGCGTGCACAATGCAAATGACAGCATTATATATATGTACACACAAAAGAAATATATTTACTAGATTATTATGTAAGTTAAATATATTCTGACATTGCCTTGCTCTCAGAAACCCAAAGCAGATAGCATTCCACTTTCTATAACACGATATATGAACAATTTTAATTATTTTGATTAGATCTTATATATTGATGTTTATCAGATGTACTAATAAATGATTTATCAATAGTTAAGAGCCTAATGGGTTATTAGGGGTGTTGTATCAATTGGTCACAACTCCTTTAGTAGAGATTCTGAGAAGAGTCTGTGACATACCATTCATGCTTACACTATCAACTTATTTTCCATTTTAAAATGAAAATGCCATATAAAGCTTGATCCAAAATAATGCTTAAAGATATTCCCTCATTCTTCTCTAAAAATACTATCATCAAAATGTAAGTATAAATTAGATACAAATATGCTTACTGGCAGACGGGGCTGTTTATCCTGATATATTGTCTATGTAACTAAGGCCTTGGAAGTAAATCCTTGGTAGGAGTTTCAAAGTGAAGAGTGTAATCCAAATATAAGCCAATAAACTTTGTAAAGACTAAGCCTTTGAAACTCAGGACAAGAAAACTCTCTCACTTCAGGAGTGATGTTTTTCTTTCTGTAGCTAAGCAATCACTTAGCTGATATTTGAATCTTAACTTATGTTTCCTGAAGTTGTTCTTTGATCCAATACTGCTCAGTCAAAATCCACTATTGTAAGTTTATATATGGGATAGAAAAGTGACCCCAGCATGTCACACCATGTGTTTCTCATGAGCTGTTAGCATGCTGTTCCCTTGGGAGTAGAAACAGCAGGATTCCCCTGTGTTCAATGATCTAGTGATGGGGCTTGCATTTCTCTGGATCTTTAACTGCTTCATGAAGACAAGACAGCACAGAAGATTATATTTATTTCTTTTCTTCTGAACTACAGTAAGAGTTCTCTATCATCAGAACAACAGGCTTTTGTGTAAATGTGAGGATGATGGCTCGTTCAGCCTTGTGTTCTGGGGAAAGAGCTGGGTATTTAGTTAACCATCTGGAAATGTCTGTGAACTTGAGAGTGGCTAAATGATACTGCAAAGTGCAAGGCACCTTGGCCTGCAAACCACGAAGCAAATGCTGCTTTCATAGAATGCTGCCTATTTAAACAGTGACAGCACAGTGGAGGAGAGTGCACTGCACACACGTGCACACCCAGCAGCACGGGGCTCTGCAGCACAGGGGCAGGAGTGATCCAGAGGCAAACTGGGACTGGAAAGACAATGAAGCTTTAGTGATGAAGAGGATCAGCCAAGAAGGGCTGGTTCTGGTGGTGGGAGGAATCTTCAGAGAAATCCCAGCACTCGAGGCATTAGGGCTTTAGATGAAGAGGCTTCCAAGAGAGGGCTGAAGGTGATGGGGAGGTGGGTTGCAGGTGCTCTACTTCCTAGTTACAGCATGGATCTGTTCCTGCCTTTTCTGTGGAGGATGGAAAGTGCAGGGATGATGTCTGTTCCTATCAACTGTGGGGAATGAGATTATACGGGGGTGGAGTGGAGTGAGGAACAAAATGAAGGGATGGGTGAAAGCCTTAGGGTTCCCACAGACTCATCAGCTAATCTCCCGAGACCACATGTCTTGGAAGAGGAAGAGCTCACGCTAAGATGCCCGGGGCTCTTCCATTGCTGAGCTGCTCTCTCTGCCTGCTGTGGCACTGCCTCCCTTGGAGGAGATGCTGGGGGAAGGAGGAGACCTGGAGTTTTTGGCTGTCACACCAGATATTCACCCCGCACACACTCCGGGTGCAAGTGGCCGGTCTGTAAGTAAGAATGGAAAAGCAGTGGCTGCAATTACAGGCCAGTGCAGAAAAAGCCTTCATTTGCAAGTGACAGTGAGTTGATTTGGAAGAGCTGCTCCCTTCTCCTGCTCTCTCTTGATTCACACAGTGCTATACAGTAAGGACGTGGTGAATGTAGTTGTTTCTGAGTTTCTTACTTAGCTCTCAGCACCTCTGAAAAGTTCAGGAATGACTTTCAATCAGGCATTTAAAAATTGTTTTTAATTTATCTAAAAACAGGCTGAAGAGTTTAATTAACAGATGCAGAGTAATAGTTATACCATTTTTCCTCTGCTATCAGCTTTCACTTTTATTTACGATGGGAGTCCCCCTTGTATCTCCTTTCCCACAGGGCCCACTATCACTAATATTTCTGTGATCTGTGAATAAACCAAAATTTAAAGTTAGTACTTACAATCAATGCAAATTAATGATTTCTTAAAAAAAAAAATAATATTTCAATCAGGAAAAGCAGCTTTGTAGTTGAAAATCCCATGCTGGCCTTAGAGTGGGAGTTTTTCCAGCCTCTGCTTAAATCCAAAAAAATACTGCAATCTTCTGGCACAGGCTCACTGTAATGCTTTAAAAACAATTTAGGAACTGTCATTGCTGTAATTACAGTAACTAATTACCATCCTTAGCAAACAAATAGCTTAACATAATACGCAAGCCGAATCAATTTTGAAGAAATGCAAATTCCGCGAGCGAAAAAGGGCATTTTGGCAAACCTGAAAGAGAAGGGGGAAAATAATACACTTTGTTTTATCTGCACATAATTCCCAGGGAATATCATATCATAAATATTTGCATTCAGTTCTTATCAGGACATTTGCATTTGCTTCTTATCAGTCTGCAGGCCGGACTCTGCCAGATAGAGAGTGGAGCTCCACACCATGCACATATTTCTAATGAATCACGTCTCAGGCCGAGAGAATATTTTGGCTGGAACTTTATCACTGAGATGAAGAGGTCATTTACTCTGAGAGTCAGTTCATCTTGGAATTGTCTTGAGATTTTGATGTGATTCAACCAACATTTTTAAAAATGAAAAAACCCAAACCGCCTTTGCCTTCTGTTCATTGCCGTAGCACTCGCCAGGTCTGAATGCTGGAGAAGTAGTTCCTCCCCCCAAATCAAAATCACATGGAAACAGGTTTGAGTCATATTTATGTCCCACACTCCGTAACAAACAATGCTGCAAATTTTCCAGTGTACAGAAAAAGAATAAAGCAGTAACAGACTAAAAATGAAACAAGCCACACAACGGCCATTATCTTGAAATTTAATGCCAAGTCCTTTTGTAATACTTCAGAAATACATTTGATTAGTGGCAGTTTTCTCAGTAATGAGAGGAAATGTTTGTGTTGAGAAAATAGTCTCTCTAATGAGCCATCAGATTTCCTTAGCAGTTTCCCCAGAAAAAAAACCCCACACTTTTTTCACCTTTACATTATAAAAAGGGCTTCTCACCTGTAAGAAAAACAAGTGGAAAATGTCATAAATCTGAAAGTCACTTACATTTTTCCATTGCTAATTCAGCCGTACAAACAAAGGGAAAATGCACCAAAAGCACAGAATCTGCTTGATTCTGCTTTCTGACTTCTCCATGTATTCAGAAAGGTTTTGTTTGTTTTCACTTGGAATAGAAGTGTTGAGCCCACAAATACATTCTGTAATGGCAAAAAGTCAGTCATGACCTCCTATACCTAAGTATAAAGCTGATAACTATTTCATGCCATCTGGGAAAAAAAACCCTGATTTTGCACATTATTTTGATGGTATATTATTTCCAAATATTTTAATGAAACGGAGTAATTATTTTCTGTGACTTTGATTCTGAGCCAGAATACCACTTCTGTAGGTTTAAAAATGTATTTATACTTTATATTCTTGTAATCTAATTCAGAATTAAAAGCAAAGTTTGTCCAAAAGCAGATGTAAAGCTATGCAAATTACCATTCTCAAGGTCCTGAAGTAGTTCAAGAGATCTGATCCTCACCTGATGGAAAAGGGGATTGTTGGTGCAGTGTTGCTGTTTACACCAGCTGATCATTGGCACTATTTCTTTTTCTAATAACTTCTGGGAAGTTAAATCTCCCCTAGTGATCAATCTGCTGTGTGGGGTGTGATTTCTTTTACGCGTTGTAACACAGCAAACAGATTTGTCTCCTTGGTCATTTGAAGTAGCAAAAAACCATTTTTAAATGGATTTATTTTGTTCCTACATAATGATCCCTTGAAGTTAGTTTCACCTGATGCCCAAGTGTTCTACTTTGATTTATTTTCTGAAACCCATTGTGTGCTTTCTAGTTCATTATTATTCAAATGACTAATACAGCTCATTTGGACCAAGGAAAACATTGCCTCAGTGGTGTCAGAATGATCTGAGAGCAGCTCCTGAAGCCATGCTGCTGTTGCCAAAGTTGAGGTGTTTCTGATAACACTCTGTGGCTGTGTCAGAGTGAACATTGTCCTGCCCTTTCCTGCTGCATTGTTTGGATGCATTGCTGCAGTGCTGCAAGCATGGGGCAGGGAACTTGATGCCATTCTGCAGGGATGAAGGGTGGGTATGTGCAGGAGGCACTGATGGAGATGTAAGTTACAGAAATCATCCATGGGTTGTTTCTAGAGAAGAATTAACATCACCTACATTTGTTTCTTGAATCACCAGGAACTGGTGGAAAAACCTCCAGCAGTAGAGACAGTGCCATCCTCATGATCTCAGAAATCTCCTGGGAATATGTAAATATCTCAGCTCCTGAATATTTCCCACACACATAAAATGTATATGAAGAGGAAAAATAAAAATAAAAAAAAAAAAAAGAAAGAATGAGATTCTCTCTCTCTAATGAATTTCCATGAAATCAAATGTGATTTCATTGAAACCCAAAATTTGGTATTTGCTGTAAAAATAGAACAGCTAAGCTCTTGTTTCTATGCTGCTGAACATGTGTCTCTTCAGTCAGGGCTAATTTAGTCATTTTAGCTCACTGGGAGCAGTTTCATCCTCATCTGTGGTCCTTTTTCTCCTCGTGTCTCATTTTGAAGTACATTTGTGTTAAACTGGGACTAACAGTGTAGTGCAAAAGTCATTTTGAACATGCAGTTGAATTCCATAACTCATCTGGCCTAGAAATCATCTCTATGGTTCATGTTTTATCATTTGTTTTGAGCTCTTTCTTTGAGGTGGGAAGGGCTTACAGTTAAGAGCCCATTATCAGAGTGAAGGATGCAGGAAATCCAAAATATTTATGTTTGTTCATGGCACATGGACAAGAAACAGTGCTCAGGAAAAGGGTTTTCTGATTAAGTGATTGAAAACACTCTGGTGTATGTTAATGGCTTCTTCTGTCCAACAGATAACATCATCTTAGCCTTATCACTGTTCTTGAACTTATTTTAAACATTCTCCTGTGCTCTTCCAATTATATACTGTGCTCTTTGGCATCCCGTCTCTTCACTGCAAATCATCTCATTTGTTTGCTTACTAATTTTTTTTGCCAGCAGGTTGGGTGTTAAAAAGAAGCATTTAACAGATACTTGAAGTGAAAAAATACTTTCCTGAGTGAAATTAATTTACATGGAATTAAACTATACACTTACAGAAAGAGAAAAAAATTGGTTTTAAAAAGAATAGCGCTTGAATTTTAATACCTTGAGATCATTCTGACTGCATAAGCACTGGGAAAAGATAAAGATATGATCATTATTTAAATGTATGCAGAAGAAGCCCAATAAGACAAAATTAGGTAAGATCATGGTAGATCATCATTTTTAAACCACTGACTTTGTCTTTTTGCCCAGGAGAAGCCACTCTGAAGGCTTTGGGAGCAGTCACAGCACCACTAATAGTCCCTTCCAAGGCACTTTTCATTGGGCAGGATCCCAAAGAGGTCAACAAACTGTGTTTGCTACTTCTGCATTAAATTACTACTGCTGCTCATCAGGGTGCTCTGTCTGTGTCAGAGGTACCTCGTTGTGTAGGTGCAGCAGGGAGTGGGAAGATAGCTCATCCAGGAATTAGTGCAGAACTACAGCCTGGGTTTCTATCTCCTAGCCTATTGAGGGTGCAGCTGATCAACAAAATCAACCATGACTTCACTGGTGTGAGAGAGAGGGAGGGAGAAGACAAGGAGATAGAGCACAGAGAGGGATGGCTGTCTTCTGAGTCCTGACTCAGGATTTCTCTGTACAGAAATGGTTCTCAAGCAGTGTCTAAAATTCAACCCCATCTTCCCCAAGACAACCAGTCTCTTCTGGACACAGGGAAATGTATTTAAATCCCTTCAGAGTGAGCTGGTCATTGGAAGAAATCCAGTATTTTCTTCTTTGAGGGATTAACCACCATAATAATATTTTCAAGAGGTAGGTTGCACCAACAGAGGCTACAATATGTTAAAAGAAAAGGTGAGTGGAGCAGAAAAGGAGGCAAGCCAGGCTGTGCACCCTGGGTAGCAGAGTTCTGAGCCAGGGAAGGCTCTGTGGGTGAAGAGTTGTCAAAGATGTAGAGCCTGTTTACTGGCATTTATCAGCTGCCAGCAGGTGAAAGTTCCTACAAGGGACTTACTCTGTGTGTGCATGAAAACATCTGAGTCAAGGTCTGTGTTGCACATCTCTGTAGAATGACAGTAGGAGACTTCATTCAGATGTTTATTCTCCTGAGAGAAAAACAGGATTGATGAAAATTTGCAAGGTGGTCAGTGTTAGAGCTGTTTTAGTGTTTCTTTCTTTAGAAATTAATTGAAGATGGTCACATTTTTAAAGGAATTAAAGAATTGAAGACATTTTTGGTAAATATTCCCATTGTTTATTGAATTCTTTATTCAAGGATAGTTTTCAGCTACACATAGCATTACTCTAACACCTCATCAAACTACTTGTTGAACGTATTATTTGATGAAAAATGGTGAAATTTCTCAGATAATGTATTCCTTAAGTACTATTCACCCAGCTACAACACAGATAAGAGATTTTTACTAAAACACAGAGCACTTTAGTATCTTTTTGAATTGAAGGACCTGCATAAATATTGTGTTCTCTGTATAGAAGGGTATACATCAGTCCAGCTCTATTGAAATTACAGCAGATATACCCATTTCTGCTGACATGGATCCAACCCAGCCTGTAAGCATTGCATATGACATATTGACTTTTATACTAGTGAACATACCATGTACCTGCCCATGTCTCTTTTCTTATGTCTTTGTCTGACTTTGTGTAGGATGCACACATGAAAATCTTGATGCCTCACTGACAAGCTGGCATCCATTGAGGTGAAAGGCAATTTCTGTTGAACAGGAGGCAGAAACATAAAACAAATGTTTAGGACAGGAAGTGAAGGAGAACTAATCCAGCTGAAACTCCAGGGGATTCCAAGCAGACAGAATAATATTTGCAGATGTGATTAAATTCTTTGTATGAATGACTTTTTCCCATGAATTTAGGAGTTGTTTTCTGTATCTTATTGTTGTTGCTGCAATGTGAACTTTATCATAAGCTGAACATCATAATATTAACATAGATAGTTTTTAGTATTTCCTTTGAATTTCTCAGAAAGTCATTGCAACCAGTATATTTTTAAAACACTGATGGAGGCCTATCATAATTAATAATATTTGTTGTCCACAGACCATAACTGATCACCTGAAGCTATACTACTGCTCTGCATTTCTGATGGATGGCTGAAACTTTTTAAGGCACTCTACCCCAAAAAAAAGGAATACCAAAGGATGAAAGGTGAGTGCCAAAACACCCTACTAGTGTAAAGGTTAATGATGAAATTACTCAAAGTCTTGTGAGCCCTGGACATTATGAATCAAGTTTTCATCATAGTCTCAATCAGATTGAGCTACAGTGGCAGAAGTAAAGAGCTGAACAGAGTTAACAGCTTATTTTTTTAACCTAGTCAGACAGCACTTCTTGTACTCATTCTTCCAACCATATCAATTGTCCAGAGTGTCCCAGAGGCCTCTCTCCACTCCCAGCACCCCTGTGCTGCTGCTGAGGTGCTGCTGTGGAGCACAGGTCCTGTAACAGAAGGGTGACACAGAGCTGCCCCTGTTTATCACAGCAGACATTGAAGGCAGTTTAACAAAGGGTCACTGGGCTACTTGACAGCTTAGTTTTACATCTCCTTGCTTGCATGGGCATGAGGCCACCCTGGAAATCACAACTTACTGGCTGTAAGTCCTGTTTGGACTTTATTTCTCAGTCAGCAGTCAGTGTTGTGACAAAGTAAATGTTAATCTCAAATTCCCCAATCTTGCTCCTTTTACTGAAACTCACTGTGGTGCTGTGAGGAAGTGACAGGGAAGGAAGAAGCTTTTGCAGTTACAGCAGGTGGTGAGTGGGAGCCCTCACGGGCTGCAAGCACAAAGGGAGAAGAGGCTGGGAGGACTGCAAGGGTCAAGGGGCAGGTCTGTGGACTGGCAGAATGCCCATGCCCCCAGCAGCAGGTTATATGGCCAGGACCACCCTTCTGTTTTCTTCTGGTTCACTTCCCACCAGCCCTTTCCACCACTGCAGTCCTGCCACATGCTTCTGAGTGTGTGGCCAACAAAGAAAAGTAGCTTGCTGGCAGAGAAAATCATTGTAAGGGGTGGTGATGACCAATGTGGAAAAGTTTTGGACCTGACAGGTTTTCAAACTTTATATTTAAGCACCTATTCTATATCCTGATTCGTGTCCTAACCTTCAATATTAATTGTTCTTTTGAATGCAGCCTAGAAAAAAGAGAGAAAAAAATAGGGTCTCTCTGCATCTGGAAAGCACACCAATTGAAATGTCATTGTTGGTAAGTCCTCTCTCCAGACACTAATTGATATTGTCTGAATAAGTGGAAGTGCCTGTCAGAGAAGCCTTTTAAACTGCTGACTTGTTTTTCCTACTCGGTGTACTTAAAATTGGCATGATGTTAGCTTCCCTCTTAGAAACCCTCATATTTTGATTTATGAATGTTTTCAAATTTTTAAGATTCTCAAAAACGTTGTTTCACCTGTAAGTAGAGAGATAGCTTGTTTGGCTAACTGCCTTGAATGAGTTGGTGCCAGGTAATGAATAATGCCATGTTCAATATTCTAAATTTGTGTTCCAAATTCTGAATTCAGAATGAGCTGCATGGAACTATACTGATAAGTGACTGATTTTTACTGCAAGGATTGTCTTATTTTAAACTTTAAATTTAGTTGCCTTACTTTACTCAAAGGATTTTTTAATGGAATGGGATTTAAAGTGATAGGCAGTAATATTCCTACATCTTTCTAAGTCTTGGAAGATGGCAAACCCAGTAAAAAAGGAATCAATTGGTACAATATATATCTGCAAAATAAAAGGACCAAACTCAGCCCTGGGTGTAACTACCAAGAGTTAAGCCAAGAATGCATTTCATCCAAGTATTAAAGTACCAAATCTATTCAGATGGTCTCCTGAGGCCAGTCTTTATAAATAAACACTATAATTTAATTCCAGCACTCCTCTTAATTACGTTATATAACAAAATTGGTAAAAACACCAAAAGGAGGAACTTTGGAAAGCGTTTACCAGGGTGGGTTCTGAGAGACTGTGCTATTTTCCACTCTGGAATAGAAGGAAACATTGTGTTTGTTTCTCATTTACATAACCTTATGATAACTGCTGGCTGTTTAACAAGCATTTTTGAAAATTGAGGTTAATAAAATCAGTGTTGACAAAGAGACAAAAGAATTAATTCTTTTATTAGAAATTTAAAATGAACACGTAGTAAATTTTATTTGAATATACGACTAAGGTCATCACTATGTAAGAAGGGTAAGATAAAGATAGTTCACATATTTTGTTGCTGCACATGCTACAGAGATTATATATTATTCTAGGTTTTCTCTTCCTCTTTAATTAACACTTCCAGAGCATAACAAGTGTCATATTTACAGACTTGGAAAACGAGTAAAATGGTGCAACTGATAAGCAAAATAAGATCAAAAGTCCATTACAATTATCACAATATATTTTTCTCAGTGTAATAACATGGAACTGATAATCATTATTTAAGTGCAATTAACTCGCTGCCTCAACACCAATAAAATGCAAAATAAAAACCAGCTTGGATGTGAAGAAAGTCACAGCATCAGGATTGCATTTAGTCAGTGGTGCAGCTTTGGAAATGATTGACTACATTACTACCACTGCCTACTGTGATTGCTCTTGACTTCACTTGTACAAATCCTTCAGGTGATTCTGGTTTAATAGTAAATTATGATTTACAGAGAGTTACTACCACCTTTGTTCCTCCTGGTGTTGTTCTAGTCTGTTTTATCAGGATATTCCCCATCACTAGAGTGCTCTCTGGAGAAGTGTATTTGCTGACTTTTAACAGAAGAAAAATGGCCATCATCTTGAACAACCCATAAGCCTCAAATGTTTTACTGTCTGAACCCTGGGTGAATTCATTTACACCTCCACAGTTTACATGAAGGATGTTTCTGCTGCAGCTCAGCAGAACACGTGTTTTGCACTGTCATAAATGGCAGCAAAAAATAAATAAAGTCAAATGTGAAACAGTCACAGAGCAGATTTACTTGACAAGGAAAATAGTTAATATCTGTAAAAAGCTATTACTGAAAATGTAAAAAGTGAATTTGCTACAGATTTTAGGGGTATAGAAGTGGAACAATCTGAATGCCATGCACATCCATCACAAGGATTTCACAGCGAGATGTAGGGAGTAGAAGGGTTCCTAGAAATCATTTGGTCTCCACTGTTCCTGCCTCAAGACCAAAGTCTTGAACAAAGAGATTAATTATCACAATGAGTGCCAGAATGCCATGATGTGCAGCAAGGGATGTCATTCCTTTTCATAATGCAGAGTGAAACTGGGTCTTGGGCAGACATTGGAATCTTCTCCTGTCATAAATCAGTATTCACTGCAAACAAATAATTAAATATGTCTTAGTATCAATACTCTGCTACAAAAAGGTATCTTGAAACAAATAGCACAGAATTTGGATATGTTGATTTTTTTTTCCCCTCAAATGTATGTTCCAATTGAAATCTGCAGGAGATTATTGATAACATTTTATTTTTTGTTTTCTGTGCTATTTTTCTTTGGCTAAAAAGGGACAGACTTCCATTTTTTTTTCTGCGAGAGATCTCCTGTGTAGTTTAAATCTATTTCATATATGTGAGAAGTTCTTCAGGTGCTTCTATCATGTTAACAAAGAAATCCAAAATGCTCTTTTTGAAACTTCTTCTTTTCACTTCCCTGGTTGGCATATTGCTTTCTAATGGCATTTAATGTTAAAAACTTTGTCTTTCTTATCTATTTTCTTATCACCGTTTCCTTATCTGTCTCTCCTTGTTTTTCATTACCCCTGTGTTATTCATCAAGATAAAGGGAGGCCCAGAACTGTCTTTCTATTTCCCAAAAGATTCTTTGTACACTCCATTTTTGTTGGAGAATTTCCTTTTTTAGTTCTTGAACTTTGAGAGGAGCTTGTGCCAAGATGGGCTCTGTTACATTATCTGAAACCTGCTAAATGTGTTTGAAGTTCAGTGCTATGTTAAAGATGTCCACAGAAGTCTTGGCATCATCTTCAAAGACACACAGGACCATATTTTAAAGGTATTTAGGCACCTAAGCATGTTTTTATCTGGAGTTTTAGGTGCCTAAACATGGATTTATCTGCTGTATTAGCTAATTTAAAAAATGTGTTTATGTGCAGTTTTAAAAATCTGGCCATAAATTCTCAGGTAACTCCAGAAATGTTCAACCAGAAACATAAAATGTTCCAGAGGGGAATATATCACTGAATGATTTGGGGAATTTGGTGGCTACTACTTCAGTGTGAATTCAGGACTAGGCTGTAAGTGCAGCTGTAACTCATGTGAACACAGCATGTTTGTAGTGGAGTCAATGAAACCTCCACCTAGCCCAGGGTCCCGTGCTGCAGTTGACAGTAGCAGGCTAAAACCAACCCAAGCATCACAGGGCAAGGAGAGAACAGTTTTCTCCTGGCGGATTCTGCCAGTCTCAGCATGGATCTCCTGACACAGAGGCTGCTATTTACCAGTCCTGTCACATGCTGTCAGTACTTAGCTCACAGTTTAGTACTCACCTGAGGATTAAAAAAACCAAACCCAAAGAGCCACCATATCCTCAGGATCTTCATTTAAGGGGTGACAGCTCTCTGATGTGCTACTACTGCTATTTCATAGACATTTAGGATTGCTTTCCCAATATCCCTGGTTTTGAATGAATTGCACTTCAATTGCATCAGCACAGAGATGTATGGATACCTTCTTGTAGCCTTTGTCCACTGCCAATGCATCCCTGTTCTTTGCTTCCACACCTTCATATGCAGTGATCTGACCTGTCTCTGTGTGCCTACCAGCATTCCCAGTACAGAATGAAGACTTGCTGATCTGTGGTGCCAAGTGTCCCCTTTTAGAAGCTAACATCACCCTTGCCTCCTCCCAGCCTGCCATGACTGCACCAGCTGAGCAGTGAGTTCCAGAGCACAGATCAGCAACTCTTTCAGAGCTCTTGGGTGAATTCTGTCTGCTCCTAGAGATTTGTTGCTGTTCATTTTATCCACAGATTCTAAAGCCTCTTCAGTTTACACTTCCATTTGAGATAGTTCATCAAAATTGTCCTCCTCAAGGAAAGACTCTGGTGTTGGACTCCATCTATACCCCTTGAGAGTGAACATTAATGCAAGGAATTCTCTCAGCTTTTTCACTGCTGAAGCTTAATTTTCATCGAGCTTGCCTTTTGCACCTTCATCATCTATCAGCCCTACAGACTGTCTGGCAGACTTCTGCTTTCTTGATGTGTCTGAAGATGGCTTTACTGTTAGTTTTCATGCCATTAGCAAGTTGTTCCTCAAAATCTTTTTTGGCCTGCCGATGACTTTATATTTATGGTTTGCATTTAACTTACTGGTGTTTAGACTAGAAAGAATTTGCAGACAAGCTAAATGCCAAGATTATCCATGGAAGTAGAACAACTAGATCAGATTAGGAGTCCACTTTCCTTATCTTGACAGTGGCTAACCCCAGATATTTCAGAAAAAAAAAAATGTGCAAAAAAGGGAGAAAACCCCACAGTATACGTTTTCAGAGGACCTACTCTAAGGCGTTACAGTGGCTGGGATTTTTCTTGAAGCATAAGATTGCTTAAATTCAATCTTCATATGAACTTTACTTCTTGCTTTTACAATAACTAGTAGCAATGAGTTTCCACAAAGGGGGAAAAAACAACTTTTCATTAGCTTGAAACTTACAACATTACAGTATCACTTTTTAGGTTTTTTTGTATTCTGTTATAACTTGAAAAAAAAGGTTAAATAGATCTGTCCATTCCTAGTCTTCATATCATTCTTTTCTGGATTGTTTTGAGACCAAGATCTTTTAGTTTGGAAGAAAAAAAAATAATAAANGTTAAAGATGTCCACAGAAGTCTTGGCATCATCTTCAAAGACACACAGGACCATATTTTAAAGGTATTTAGGCACCTAAGCATGTTTTTATCTGGAGTTTTAGGTGCCTAAACATGGATTTATCTGCTGTATTAGCTAATTTAAAAAATGTGTTTATGTGCAGTTTTAAAAATCTGGCCATAAATTCTCAGGTAACTCCAGAAATGTTCAACCAGAAACATAAAATGTTCCAGAGGGGAATATATCACTGAATGATTTGGGGAATTTGGTGGCTACTACTTCAGTGTGAATTCAGGACTAGGCTGTAAGTGCAGCTGTAACTCATGTGAACACAGCATGTTTGTAGTGGAGTCAATGAAACCTCCACCTAGCCCAGGGTCCCGTGCTGCAGTTGACAGTAGCAGGCTAAAACCAACCCAAGCATCACAGGGCAAGGAGAGAACAGTTTTCTCCTGGCGGATTCTGCCAGTCTCAGCATGGATCTCCTGACACAGAGGCTGCTATTTACCAGTCCTGTCACATGCTGTCAGTACTTAGCTCACAGTTTAGTACTCACCTGAGGATTAAAAAAACCAAACCCAAAGAGCCACCATATCCTCAGGATCTTCATTTAAGGGGTGACAGCTCTCTGATGTGCTACTACTGCTATTTCATAGACATTTAGGATTGCTTTCCCAATATCCCTGGTTTTGAATGAATTGCACTTCAATTGCATCAGCACAGAGATGTATGGATACCTTCTTGTAGCCTTTGTCCACTGCCAATGCATCCCTGTTCTTTGCTTCCACACCTTCATATGCAGTGATCTGACCTGTCTCTGTGTGCCTACCAGCATTCCCAGTACAGAATGAAGACTTGCTGATCTGTGGTGCCAAGTGTCCCCTTTTAGAAGCTAACATCACCCTTGCCTCCTCCCAGCCTGCCATGACTGCACCAGCTGAGCAGTGAGTTCCAGAGCACAGATCAGCAACTCTTTCAGAGCTCTTGGGTGAATTCTGTCTGCTCCTAGAGATTTGTTGCTGTTCATTTTATCCACAGATTCTAAAGCCTCTTCAGTTTACACTTCCATTTGAGATAGTTCATCAAAATTGTCCTCCTCAAGGAAAGACTCTGGTGTTGGACTCCATCTATACCCCTTGAGAGTGAACATTAATGCAAGGAATTCTCTCAGCTTTTTCACTGCTGAAGCTTAATTTTCATCGAGCTTGCCTTTTGCACCTTCATCATCTATCAGCCCTACAGACTGTCTGGCAGACTTCTGCTTTCTTGATGTGTCTGAAGATGGCTTTACTGTTAGTTTTCATGCCATTAGCAAGTTGTTCCTCAAAATCTTTTTTGGCCTGCCGATGACTTTATATTTATGGTTTGCATTTAACTTACTGGTGTTTAGACTAGAAAGAATTTGCAGACAAGCTAAATGCCAAGATTATCCATGGAAGTAGAACAACTAGATCAGATTAGGAGTCCACTTTTCTTATCTTGACAGTGGCTAACCCCAGATATTTCAGAAAAAAAAAATGTGCAAAAAAGGGAGAAAACCCCATAGTATACGTTTTCAGAGGACCTACTCTAAGGCGTTACAGTGGCTGGGATTTTTCTTGAAGCATAAGATTGCTTAAATTCAATCTTCATATGAACTTTACTTCTTGCTTTTACAATAACTAGTAGCAATGAGTTTCCACAAAGGGGGAAAAAACAACTTTTCATTAGCTTGAAACTTACAACATTACAGTATCACTTTTTAGGTTTTTTTGTATTCTGTTATAACTTGAAAAAAAAGGTTAAATAGATCTGTCCATTCCTAGTCTTCATATCATTCTTTTCTGGATTGTTTTGAGACCAAGATCTTTTAGTTTGGAAGAAAAAAAAATAATAAAATATTGAGTGTAGTTAACATAGATTTGATTTACTTGGGAAGGACTTAGACAAATTTGTGGACAGAAGACTCATGAAATGAAAAGTTTCTCATTCTAGTGAAAGGAAGAAGATGAGGAAAGTAACCACTATAAACTTTGAAAAGGAAAATGTCAGTAAACTATGGCCAGGTAAGTGCCTTGAGAAAGAATTCAGAGAAGAAAAATGAAGTTCAGAAGAGCTGGACTTAGGTAAGAGAGACAAGATTAAAGGCACAGCAGTAAACTACCATGAAGCAAAAGCAATGCAGAACCAACAGTGCTACATCTGGAAATCTTTAATGAAATCAAAAAAAGAAATATGAAAAAAAAGAAAAAAGAAAAAAAAAAGAAAAAGGACACAATTCCAGGGAAGGCAAAGGGGAGAGGTTCTATGTGAGAGCAGGAGTAAAAAAATCCTGATAATACTTTGACAAATGAGATGTATTTTCCTTTGCCTTTCAATAAACCAGTTAAAACAATTTAGGAACATTTAAAACATTTAGGAACTCAAGACAGTATGGAGGGGACTCACAAGGCCAGAAAACAGAGTACTTGACTTATAAAAATGGAAAAGAAATAAAGAAACGAAAGACATAGAACGCTGTAGACTTATTGAACCTAATTATTAGCCAATAATGTGTAAGCATGTAGAAGATAAATATGGCTTTGTCTAGAAAAAAAAGATCTCAGCCCTATCTATTTTCTTTCTTTGTCAGAGTAATTGGAATAAGCTGGAAGAGATAATGATGATTTATCTTGACATTTGTAAAGATTTTTACACTGTCATGTATGGCACTCCCAAGAAAATCTAGGGAATTTGAACTGGATTCAATATTACATTGTAGATGAACAACTACTTGAGAAACAATATTCAAAAAGAATGTATCAATAACACTATGAAACGGAGTCAAGCTGAACCACATGCAATATTTTTTCTGACCAGGATTAAGAACTGGAAAGCAGAGTTACAAAAGTGGTGAATGTCAAATTGAGCAAAAGGATTACAGACACTCTGAGGAATAAAATAAAGCAAAACATTTAAACCTGCAATTAATGATTTTAAACCCAAAGGAAAAAAATAGAAAGTGATACATACTGAAAGGAAAAATGCTTAAATGCAAAATGGACAGTACCTAGAAAAATTGCTGTGCTGCAGAAAATATCTTCAGAACCACAGACTGAATGTGAGGCAGAAATATGCTGTTACTTCAAAATCTTAATCCAAGATGCAGAAAAATGATTGTTGTTGGGAGGTAATTATTCTGGTCTATCTACCACTGGTGGAATACTTTAGGGCACCATGCTTGAAGAAAAACTGAGCTTGGAGGGAGTCCAGAAGAGAGTGACAAGAGTGATTAGAGGTTGAGAAAGCATGGTGTTTGAAGAAATGTTGAAAGAATTTGGTTTGTTTAGTCTAGGAGAAAACAGACTGAGAGAGACGTGGTAGCAGCCTTTCAATATGTAAAAGTTTGTTACTAAAAGACTGAAGTGACTTGTTCTTCATATCCACTGTAGGTAGGTTTAGAAAGAATTGGGACTATTTTCTGTAAAGAAGATTTGGGTTATATATTAGACATGACTTTGTAACAGATTCTTGAGCCGTGGAGCATACAAACAAAGAAATGTATGCAATCCCAGTTGATTGATTATTTTGCCTTAATGACTTGTAGTGATGGGTGCTCAGTAAAAGCAAGTCCACATCTGACTTGGGAATGGTCAAATGTCTTTAATTTAGTGGAGAGGAACAAGGTCTCATGGAGGCTATTTTAGATGTCTACTTTAGATGACATGACCTAGCTGCCTGTTACACTCCACTGAATTTATAAAGAGAGTATGATAGGCTCACATGTGGAGTTTCAATATGTTGGGCAGGTAAATTCTTCTCAAAGTGTCTGGAGATCTTGGAACACTCGTGATGTTTCATTGTGCTTGAGAAGCATGCTTTGGAAAACATTAGCTGCTGGAAGGCCTGCAAAAAAAAATCCCCTTGGCTTCCCCAACTCATCCAGATTCAACTTCTCTGGGTAGGACTGCCCAAGGAGGTCAAGAGAAGGGAGGACATGAGTGGCCCAACAATGTACATAATAACTCAGGAGGTAGAGATTTAGTACTGCCATGAGCAGATTTGTCTGCATTCCCTTACCACTTCCAACACTAACAGCAAGTAGAGTAAGTAAGTAGAGTCAACTCTGCTTCTAGGCTTGCTTGTTCCCTGAAAATCAGTATTGAAAGTGACCAAACTGAAGCCATGATTCAACCATGGGATAGATGGTTTAGAGGCAACTTGTTATAAAGCAGGAAGGTTTTGTCCATGTCATTCACTCGAGAGGAGTCAGCCACTTGAGATGGCTACAGCCTAGGTTTTGGAATAGAAAACCCATGAAAGCCTACAATCTGAGATCACAGAATTGGTCCAGGTTGGGATGAGTGGCTCTGGTTAACCTGCATTTTCAGCAGTCACTGAGCCTGTGGGGATTATTACACTGTTTTATGTTTCAAACTAAAACGCCAGGATTTTCTCTGCATAATTATCACTGGCTGCAGAATCTTCTCCTTGATGTTAAATCAAAAAACTTTAAAAAATAAAATAGCTACTGTATGTTCATCACTGTGATCTTTTAAAACATGCACCAGGTATGAGCTGATAAAAATACTCTTTGCTGAATCTTCAGGGAGCCTGAAACTTTATTTGTACAGAGATGTAACCAAACTGGTTCATTCAGTTGTATTGTCCATTGTGAAACTTAAAAGATAATGGCAGTGCCACAGTTGTTAACTATTTAAGTGCTGATCAAACAGGAGGCTATTTCTGTGACTGTTCCACAACCCCAGCCCTCTACCATTTTTTATTTGTGTCCTTGTTTGTTCCTTAGAGCTCTCAAAATCCCATCTGTCATCTTTGCCTGTCTCTGCCCAAGAAATTTCCACAATGTAGTTCTGTGTACACCACCCAGGATCTGTAGCACACTGAAGGTGTCTGGTGAGAGCCAGATAAATAGATGTCCCAAAAGCAAATGAAGAAATCTGGAGGAAATTTCACATTTCATTTATATTTTCAAACATTTCTGGCTGTTTCTCTTCGTTGGCCAAACTGTGACCATCATAACTGCTGGGCAGGAACACAGTCTGAAACAAGTGGGATCTCTGAAACTGGTGAGGAGGAGTGTGGCTCTGCCACGGATCAGGGTGTCACTGGCTGGGCCAGTGAACTAGAAGAACTGGCCATGCTCAGGAGTCCATCACTGTACATCAGCAGCTGTTCAGTGATCATAACTGCAAAAGCGCACCCTGGGTTGTGAGATGTTACCATACTAAGGCAAGGCCTTGAGTGTAAACTGACATTTCCATGAGGAAAGATAACCAAGCTGGTGTGGCTGCCAGAGGCAGCACAGGTTTGGTAGTGTAGAGGCTCGTGGCATGATAGGCACCAGTTTCCTTCCTCTTGAAAGCCAGCTCAGTTATCTCTCCACTGCACTGCTGCCTGCTGTGGGACATAGCCTGAAAACAGTTCTTGCTGCAGGAAACAATGCCTTTTCTTAGCGTGGTCACACAGGAACCCTGTGCTGGAAGAAGGAACTGACTTCTTAACTCTCAACCTCCAGTACTTAATCAAAGTGCTGGCCTGCTGCATGCTGCCTGGGGACCCTGCCTCTGACTGCGCCCAGTACCAGTCTGGCAGCCCACAGCCAGGCTGCAGTGCCTGGGCAGAAGAGTAGCCCCTTCCCTGCCTGGCACTGAGCCCCCCAGCCTGACCAAGCTGAGTTTCTCATCTCACTTGCAGGGCTTTGGGCACCAGACCTGAGTTAAAGGACTCTCGCATCCAAAGAGACAGGGACGTTGCTGTCAGCTAGTTGAACCAAAATCACTCACGACAGAAGCCATGCTAATGTAAAAACAAGTAAGGTATTTTTGTACAAGATCTGAATGTTAAAAATGTTCATAAAGCAGGTGTAGAGGAAAGAAGGGAACTATGCTTATTTTAAAGGGTTTTTTCATGGTCTGTTGACAAGTTGACAAGCAGTTATAGGCTTATTTTACCACAGGACTGTGAACTAGAACTCAAAAGAACTTTTTGTCCTTAATTTTGTAGTCATGTAACAAATTCTTTGAAGGAAGACACTCGCTTTATAACCTAATTCCTTCATCTTTGGTTCATTCATTGGGAAAACTCCCTTCCTTCAGGAACATGAAAACCAAAGCAGGATGTCCTTGTCAGAAAAGGTTTCCACTGCCACGTTTGTCCTTTACTTTTCATATCAAACAATTGATGTGACAATCATACCTGATACCAGGCAAATTAGCATATCAAGTTCCACAGTGACTCAGATTCAGGAGCAAGGAAAGTAAGGAAGAAATTATTTCAGGTGAACAAGATTTAGGAAGTGTAACCTGTTCATTAAGAGGTACCTTGTAAAAAATGTCTGCCTTTGTATTAGAAAAGGTGTAATCTGAAATTACTTCACATTCAACCTGCTATAGCTGTGTCTGTTACCACAAGGTTCTGTGAGAAACAGGAAAATTTTGAAGTGAGTTATTGACTTAATTTCCTGGAAAATGCATGGATATTCACCTCATTCCCTGGGAAAACATGAATTCCCTTGAAGTTTTTCTTAATTTCTATACCTACCGTTCTGTGTGGCTTCCTTCAGTAATGTACTATTAAATAACAGGATAGTGCTGGAGTTTGACACGTGCATTGATCCAAAATAGTGTTGAGACTGTGAACCCAATCAAAGTATCAGGTAGTTGTTGGGACATACTCTGAAGTGCTGTAGAATCAGAAGGATTCCCATGTCTGAATATTTTTGCCATGAGAGTCCTTAGACTGAGATCCCAAAGCACAAAGCCATTGTCAATCTTTCTCTTTGGACTCCACAAGGAACATGCCAAGGCTTTTGCCTTATTTATGTTGAGATGAAAAACAATTAGCAAGCACATGAGAAATAATAATAATAATAATTAATAATAATAATAAAGCATATACTAACACTATACACTATAGCTGGGAGATTTCATAAATACACAAATAGATGATAATTAAAACTGAAAATTTTTCACCAGAATTTAACTTGTTTCTTTCTTACACTGCTTGGCTGAGAAATCCCCTCAAGTTTGTCACTCTCCTCGCTATGTTCACACACTGTAGAAATCACAGGGAACATGCTGCCAAAGCAGATTGTGGTGGTTTCTTTCCTCATCAAACTAGAAAACTGTTGCATTTATCTGTACAAAAATGTTAGAGGCACTTTCAGACTCCTGAAGGAACAGCACATTCCTCCCATTTCCTTTAGGTATCATTATGCCAGAAGATAGTACTGTCTGACTTCAGCAAACTGGCAGCCCCTGGGCCAGAGTAGTAATGCAGCTAATCAGACTTTAAAATACACAAGGTATGATATTGAATGGATCTCCCAGCATATCTGTGGGTTAAACAACAAGGCAGAGATAGTGCTTTGCCCTGAGGAAAAGGCTAATGGGACAAGCAGCTCCTGCAAGATTTGTCTGCAGTTAAGCCATTTTATTTAGACACCAACCTGGAATTGTTTCAGTTGGAAGCACTTGTGAGCACTGTGGCATTCTAAGGGAGTCTTCTTTCTGTCTCCACTTTTTGGGGGGTTATTAGATCTCCCATCTCTAAACCACGATTGAGATCCATCTGTCATTGCTTGCACAGAAGCCTGTGGTGAGTAGAGGGAATGCAGCTCAGGAGAACGGGGTGCAGTTGCCAGCTCTCCCGTTGCCCACAGAATCTGTGCAATGGATGAGCCCTTTCTAAGTCTGGTGCTTACTGGGACACTGCAGCTAGCAGCTGGTCTTGCTGGTGTGCAGTGAGTGAAAAATAACAGACTGAGCCATGTGTTTGTCACTTTGAGAGCCTCCCTTATAGGACTGGCAGACACTTTGAGTCTTGAGGCTGCTGCAATAAATATTGGCTGATGGCTGATTGATTAGCAGCCTGGTAGCACGTTCTAATGATCTTTCTACCCTTCAGCACTTTTGATAAGGTCCCCGAAATGGAGCTTTGCCTTTTTCCTAGCATGGCTTCCAAATGACTTGCAGTGGGTGAAGTAACAGAGCCCAAAATGTCTACCTTCTGGAGGAAGTCCCATGCCAGATTTGATCCACTGCAGCATTAAGAAATTTTGATGGCATATTCTGTGCATTCGCAGGAGATGGAAAAAAAATGCTTTGCCTCCTCTCTAGTTTCTGCAGGGTGATTGATAGCCTGATTAAGCCAGGCTGACTCCATTTGGTTACAGAACTGAGGTTTTGTTACTGTGAAAAAAAATCCTGTTACAGTGCTTTGCAGTTAAAATCACGTGGATTTAGACAGAAATATCTGCCTCCATGGAGACAAGCAGTGCTCGGTGAGGACAAATGTTAGTTCTCAGTTGGAATGTTACTTGTTACTTCCAGAAGTTCAGGAGAAGGAGGCCCTCCCAACACAGAAGACTACTTCTAGCTATTTTGTGGTAAAGGCAAAGGCAGTAGAGAGTAGGGAACTAAGATCTACTTCTGGTAGATAGGAAACACATTTTTAATTAGGCTGCGTGCTGGGTCTGTGGAAGGTTTGTTGGAATCTGTAACAACTCCATATTTGAATAAGATAGTGATTGCCTATTTTTAGTGAATTCAGGATCTGAAGAGGTAGGTCCATATTTCAAGGGAGTTTATGTAAGGACTGCGTTTAATAATAATAATTAAAAAAATACTTAAGCAAATAATAATACATTTAGGAATGCTGGAGTGCAGATGGCAGATCTCTAGGTGAATTATAAAGAAACTTTTTCTAAATTTCTAGAACTTGGTCCTATTTGCAGAATTTCAGTCCCTCATGTACCACCGCAGAATTGGGAAATGCTTTTATATTTCCTCACAGGTTTCTATTTTACTGTCAAAGGATCTCTTTTTTTTTTTTTTTTTTTTGCCATTTACTTTCTGAAACCCAAATTTAATTGTAAAAGCATTTCCCAAAAAACATTGGTTGTCACTTGCTAGCAAAAAATAAACTTCACTGGAGATTGTACATAAAACATGTGCTTGTTGCTGCCTAAGTGAATAGAATGAGTTTTACATCCCTTCAGCAATTATACCAAGCTGATGAGTGTAATGTAAATAATCCAGCAATTGTTTTGTATTTTGCCAATGTATAAGGACACTGCCCTAACCACCGAGTCCTGATTTAACAAAGGGTTTTTTTTAATAAGGCATAATAATCCCACTGTATTGGTAGCTCTGTCCCTTGCTTGAGCTGAGCTCTGCTACCCCACAAATTGGATGGAAATCTCATTAGTGGAGTTATAATGAGCTGACGATGAAACCCCTTCAAGCTTGCGTGCTTATGGCCATTCGCCTGTTTGTCTTGCTCTCCATCATGAGCCTGAAATTGCCCCTTAGGGTTGCAGGGAAGAGCAAGTGACTGGAGATGTCAGTGCTGACAGAGCCACCAAACAGGCAGGATCTGCCAACCCTGGGGGGCTGCAGGGAAGCTGCACTGTCACATGTAGTCTCTACAATATTTTCATTTACCAGACACAGTCAACTGAGATATTTGACAATCAAGTTGCCACTAAACCACAATAGAGACAGATCCTGTCTGTGCAAATTCAAATTAACTGCTGAAGTCACTCCTGTTCTATTTTTTTCTGTTGTCTTATTTATTATTGTTATTATTATTTCACATCACATCCTAATGGAACGGTGTCATTGTTTATAAATTGTCAGTGTTTCACCTCCAGCTAAAACACAGATCTTCAAAGTCAGGGTGTGGTCAAAATGTGAAAGATACCATGGTAAAAATCAGTACTCCTCTGAACATTCTCCTTCATGTCCTTTGCAGGGACTCCTCAAGTCTTGTCCTTCAAGTGGCTGTGCTGAAATCCTGCAATTGTGCTGTTAAGCTTAAGGGCAGGCACTGCTGATAGTGGTGCTGATGATCTTGAAGTCTCTGGTATCCATTTTCCTGCCTTTTACTGATCTACCCAGATAGAAGATCCCAAAGGTTCTTCCCTTTTATCTGCAGCAGATCAGGCTTCTGATCTCGTGTTTGGTGATGTCTAGGAGGGGAATACTGGCCACACAGATCACACTGAGGGGCAGTGTTGATGCTATCTGCACTTTACAGGTTGTGCCCCATGTATCACAGCGTGATGTTGTATCCCTGCTCCCTCTGAGTGTGCAGAGGCAGTGGGCAACTGCAGGGAAGGATTTTAGCTCAGCTCTCTTGCTCAGAAGGGTCTTCACTGACATTTTCATGTCTCTTCACCTATTATCAGGGCCTCCTGCCTCTAAAACTGATTTTCTTCCCATGATTGGATTTCTTTCCTGTGTTTTCCACAATTAATCCTTCACCCAATAACTTTAAAGCTTGCCTGAGAAATAACTCTGTAAGCACAAGTTTTCCAGACTTGTTCCATCTTTCCTTCTATTTAATATTTCAGCATCTGGTTTGGATGTGATGCTCTTTACAGAGTCAGCCACTTTTTTGGTTATTCTTCCAACTACTTCAGTTCTATTAAAGCAAGTCCCAGCAACATAGAGTCAGGATAGGTCATGGAAGCATTTGCTTTCAAAAGAGGCTGTTTTGCTGGTTAAGGAGCCACATTTTTCCTGAAGGAGAACAGTTCAGTGGCTTCCTCTGGTGTTAAAGAGAATTTCTAGTCTAACAGCATGATTTTTTGAAAAACTTGATGGATCTTCCCGAGGTTGGGATAACTAGTAATCATCTGAGATTATTCTATGTGGGATGTTTATTACTAATGCCTTGCAAGGTGCATTGAGTTTTCATTCAGAATTTCCTTTGAAGGATGAATAATGGGAAAGGGTGAATTATGAGAACTGGGATGGTAACAAGTCCACCAGGAAACTTCCCCAGGGATGATAAATCCAGGGATTTTTATTATAAATCACTATTTCAAAGGCCAAGATCTGTCTTTGAGATGTTTTTAATTAAATTTGCAAGAATTATGTTATTGTACTGCTGTACATTCTTAATACTTTATTTGTGGCTGAGAGACAAAATCAAAGGCCTCATGGTCTTTGCATGAGATTTGTCCTGAGATTCTCTGGCTTTGACAGTCTTCATAACCAACATGTCAATCAGAAGCTGATTGCCAGAGCTGCTGATGGTTCTTTTGCATCTTTTGCATCCCCATGAGAACTGTGAATTAGTAATCACACAGTGGTAGATTTGTTCTGATAGGATCAAGGTTAGCAGTTTGCACATGGTTAACAGACATCTGATTACCTAGGAGTTGGGAACTACCTGATGGACTGTGCTTTTGTTTTCCATAATTAACACTACTCAGACTTACATATTAATGAATGCTTCCCAGAGAGCTGCCTGGTGTTTTGTGCTAATTTTGGGTACAAAGTCCTGAAGCCAGAAAACTATGGATAACATCTGGTCCTGCCATTTTTTTTTTTTCTTAAGGGATCTCTTGACCATTTCTGCTTGCTAATTTTAGTTGTGTTGTCAAACCTCTGTTCCAGCATCTTTAATGCACCTGGTATTGCTTTTCTGTTTAATCAGGTTGTTGCGGATTTTGTTGCACAACTTTATGGACTCTGGAAAGTTTGTAGAGATTCCTCCTAATAGTCTTTTGTTGGAAGTTGAATGGTTTTACTATCTGCTTGCCTCCTTTGTGATATTTTATCTTTTCATATCTTTTAGCCAGCAGATAAGGGGGCCATGGCTTACTTGTTCACTGTTGGATAAATGATAAACATTAATAATAACCTGTGTGTAACAAATTTGTATAAAGATAAAACTCTTTTTTTTTTTTTTCTGATTTGACAACACTAAGAGATAGGGTTTGGGCCACTGCAGAATTTTCTTCATGTGTTTTCTTTTTGTTGTTAGTGGATTTCCTCTTCCTGAGATGTTACCTTCATCTCTTCATCTTACCTGAACTTCTGTCTGGTCAGTTTTACTTTGGGGTTTGTTTAGAACCAGGGTGAAGTCAGTGTAGCACTCAGTTATTCACAGAGAGAAGCCTCAGAAGCCTGTGATCTGTGGTAGCAAAAGTAATTGATAAAAAAAGACTATATTAATATCTGCTTTGAGTGCAGATGAGGAATTTTTCCCAGTGAGTGTGACAGAAACTGGCAGGGGCTGCCCAGGGGGGTTGTGGAGGCTCCTTCTCTGGAGACACTCCAAACCCCCCTGGATGTGTTCCTGGGTGATCTGGTCTGGGAGCCCCTGCTCTGGCAGGGGGGCTGGACTGGATGATCTTTTGAGGTCCCTTCCAGCCCCTGACATTCTGTGATCCTGTGATCATTACTAGTCCTTTCAAGTCTGGTTCATTTTCCTCCCTTTTAAGCAAAATATTCTAAAATTTCAGTATTCCCTTCAAGGATAACCTTGGTTTAAGTAGGAAAAGACAGTCAGGGTAAACAGACAGACATCTTCCCACCATCTGGCATCCCTCAGCTAGGCAGGATTTAAGCAGGAATTAAAATACAGAAGAAGGGAAATGTCTCCAAAACTCTGTGTGCCATAACTCTTGCCAAGACCAGATTTTCAGACTTTTACTGATGACATTGGGGTTCAGACTCAGCGAAGTGGCTCTGAACTTTTCATTAAACCTGGGCCCTGGGTCTTCATCTTTTTCTGTTAATTAGTCTGAGTCTCTGCAGGATTGTGATGTCTTGCGATGCCAGCACGGCTCTGGAAGGTCTGAGTTTGTCAGTTAGCATCACTATCTGCTGCTTGCAGGGGTTTATCAGCCCTCCTGCACACTCATCTCAGGGAAGGATAGCATCCTTCATCAGGATGTTGTGGAATTCGTGTCCCTCAGTGTCCTGCTAGGCCGGTGTTTTTAAAGTGTCTGAAGGCAAAGAATTAATCACTCATACTTTTCCAAGTGCATTCAAAATGCTGCTCCTTTACCAGGAAACTGATGAAGTTATTACATCACAAGTGGTGTGAGTGACTCCAGGAACAAACCTTCTCATCCAGGGTGGGATTGCCAAGGTGCAGGGATCATTCCCTTGAGTTCAGAGCAAATTCACAAAGCAATTCTCAGAGGATTAATCATTTTAGCAGGAATGATATGAAGTGCAGTGTCTGGCACTGGGGTTTCTTTTCTATGGTTGGTTTTGTATGAAATGTTCTTTTTTTGGGGGCAGGTACAGTGAGGATTTATGGGTGTTTCAATTTGCAGTGGATGTCCTGAAACAAAACCTGATTATTCCTGAAATATATTTTCATTTAGACTTACTAACTTCAGTGTGAAGAGCTGCTGTTTTCATGCTTTTATTATTCAGGTTATATATCATGCTTGCTGCATCTGCTGTGAGCTATATGGAGAGCATATGTACCAACCTTGGACAACTGAACTTGCTTTTTTTACTTAATTTACTAAGACCCACCAGTGAAACCCTGGTGGTTTGACTAGTTCTTCAGGTCTAAATTACAGGTTACCCTAATTTTTCAGTTGAACTCACAAAATACCATTTTTTCAAGGTCATATTTTTAGCATATTCTAGGAACCATGTTTATTATTAATAACTGGAACACTAGCATTAGGTTCACTTTCATTTGATTGCACAAAGTGAGGAAAATTCAGGTGGTTATGTGGATAAAATCAACCTCAAAGGCATTTCTAGCATTAGCAGTAAAGACAAAGGGACTCGGAAAGCTGATGCCACAAATTAGTCAGCAATATAAAAAGTTTTTTCCATGGCACACTCATAGGGGGAGTGGAAATGAGGCTTTATAAAATGATAATACAAACTCTGGGCTGATAATCTATCACACACATAGCATCTCCTCCTCTCTTTACCCTGTGTTGACAGCCCAGGAGGATGGTAAAGGCTGGCAGTAGGGATGAAGGGAGGAGAAAGAGATGGGCCAGATGCTGGCTTGAACCTGCAGGAATTAGTTCATCAGAGCTGTTTATCCAACACAACAACATAATATTTGCAATTTTGCCGAAAATGTCAAATAAAAAAATGTANGCAATTTTCACCAATTCCCTACTATGTGTCCTAAAGCAAAGGACCACATAGTAGGGAATTAATGAAAAAAAATATGGACTGTGTTATATGTTAAAATAAGAAGTATTTCTTATTCTGAGTATAGCATCAGTTTCTATCAAAACATAATAGACTGAAAGCTATCAAACTGTCTAAAAGCCAGAGTTAGAGCACTGAAATCTGTTAGCACATGAATGGTTCAAATTTTATCAGGTTTTAGGGGCTGTTTTTGTTTCATTGAGTTGACTGCTCTCCTAAGGTGGCATGAGAGGGTGAAGAAGGAGGAACTATTCCCATGTACAGGAGGAGGAGGTTTGCCCCATTATATTTCACATAACAAGACTGGAACTGATTTCTGTTAATCATCTATTTTACTCTTTGAGCTTGATGATTACACTCTGCAGCTGATAATTGAAATATGTTTAATAATATTTACATCTTTGGAGCATAAAATCAATGAACATTTTGCCCGATAGATATGTCCATTTGTGTTACTTTTACAGAGACAAAATGTATCTTTTCCAGTGATAATAATTGAGTTTATTGAATGGACCAGAATGCTAAAAAAGTGCAGGATGCCAGAACTCACCAGTGCTCAGAGAGGCAGTGAAGTATCCTATTTCTAGCCAAAACAGGTGACAGTTTCTGTGTCTTCTCACACTTCATCTTCCTGCTTTAACACATTACATGTTATAATGTAATCTATGAGATAGAAACAATACCAGGAGTCCTAATTAAATTAAAAGTAATTACCCGTTGTGCAGATAGGGCTTTCAATTGAGCAGCTGCACCGTTGATATTTTGCCATCCTCAGTTTATCTACGTGCACATGAGTCGTGGTATCAGCTGCTAGTGACGTCCTCTCTGGTCATCCAGTGCTGTGGAAAACAGGAGAGGAACAGGGAGAGTGAAAAAAAGTGTTAGAGGGATTGCAGACAGGGAATGAGCACGTTTACTACTGCAGGTCTTCAGCTGGGATGCTGCTTCCCTGCTCACTTCTGTCTCACAGTGGTCTCAGAGAAATTTCAGATCATGTCTGTTTTTAGAGGAGAGGAGAGGAGAGGAGGAGAAAAGAAGAACCTCTGTGAAAATAAAACCAAATGTGTTGTTTTTTTGTTTTTAATAATGCAATAGATTTTCTATTTTTTAGAAGAAAATGTTTCTGGTTTTTAAGCAGACTTTTATGTGAGAACAAAAAGAAGCTTTATTACAAAAAAATATATATTCCACTAGAGTATTATTCAGCCTGCTTTAGTGTCTTTTTTAGCTATGTGGTTCTCCTAAAACAATGGGATACAACATGATTCTCCAGTCGAGAATATTGTGCAGCTGCTGAAGAGTGTGCAGGGTGGTGTCCATCTGAGTGGCTGTTATCTCTCTGGCATAAGCCTGCTACCCAACTGGAGCAATTATTCCCAATGCAGGCAAATTAAATTTTCATAACTACGAAGCTGCATTTTACCTTAGGGCACTACCTGATGCCCATTTCTTCATTCCTCGTTCCTTAATCCTCTATATTAAATCTAAACAAATCAATGTTTACTAACATTAATATTTTAACATACAGTACTTGCTCTGCCTTCTGACATCTTGTGCCATTAATAGTAGCTTGGTGAAGGCTTTAGGAAGTGAACAGCAAAAGGCCCCTTTTTTTGTTTTCCATTCTTGTTAACTGGTTTATGCCATGTGCAAGTGTATACATAAAGGCATAGATTTTTTGCCACTGAAGTCACCAAAAATTCCTAAGCAGTAAGAGAAAACAAATCAGCATTTCACCACTGAACTGATTAAAAGCCTAAGAGAGCATTAACAAAACCTGCTTTGATTCCTGCATTAATCGAGTGAATAAAATAGGTTCACTTCCCTTTAAAGGGCCAACTTCTTGGTCTCCAGATTTAGCAGTCCAGGTCCATACACCACTCAGAGCATCCCTCTGCACAGAGGCTGAAGGCAGGGGCCTCACCTACCTCTGCTGCTTGTGAAGCTGCTCCCCAGGTGCAGTGACCCCACAACTGTTCTCACAGAGCCCCCTGATTCCCACCCTGCAGTTCTTTCAGCTCCTATTCCAGCTCTGCCCAGTGCCTGATTACAGGGCATGACTGGCTCCTCAGTACTTGGAGCTAGTGTTTGTCTCTAAGTGATACAAAGCAAATGAACGGGTAGGAACACAAATCAATTAAAAAAATAATTAAGATGGTATTCTTTTTTCCTTTTGTCTTTCTCTTACTCTCATCCTTCCCAGTCATTTGGTGTCTTTTCTGCCCATATCTGTACCCTAAGTCCCCTGGTGTTATTTCTCTGTCCTCAGTGAAGTTTGAAACTCCTTTCAATTTAGTATCTGCAAATGTAATTACAGGCTAGTTACTTTCACTACCAACTCATTAATGAAAATGTTAAATAAGGCTGGACCTAAAGTACTTTCCTAGAAATTCACCAGATAGTGCTTCCAATTTCTGTAATATGGTCACTCTCTCTTCCCAGAAAGACTTTTCAGAAAATATCAGTATATCCTCTTTGTGGAGCTGGTGGAGTTCCTGGAGAGCCATCCAGATTCCTCCAGGACTAAGTATAATCTCTCCCATCCCCTTGAGTTTCTTGTCAGCACATAAACTAGCAAAGCAAAGCTTGAAAACTCAGATCCTTGGCACACAGCTAATGTTAGTTTGAGGGTTTACTCCCTTTGCTGAAGATGAGGAGATGGGGATAGAAATAAAATTACCTTTATTTAAGACTTTATAACACTAGCACAATTTTACCCGTGTCTAGGACTGTAAACTTGAAAGTAGAATTCAGCAGGCTGTGTCCATCAGCAATAGGAGAAAAAAAAAAAGATAATATGGAAGCTGATAATTACCAAACTAACATCAACAGTCACATTTTCTCTGCCTTTTTATTATTAGAAAAAGTTAAATCCTGATATCTGGTTCATTCGTTGTGTTTTCTGGCACACACTGGATGTTTGTATGCCTGCTGGGCTGGAATCCTGATGCTGGAAAAAATAAAATAAAGCGTAGTGCAATTTCTAGCTGGCTACTGGGCTCTTCTCTGCACTTAGCTTCAAAGATTTTTTAAAATATATTTTTCTGCACCACAGCTCAGAGTTGCTAAATCCAGAAATTGAAACATTCTAGGAACCAAATCATTTGGGGGCAAATCAAAGCTCTTGGAATGTTGCCCTAGGATTTGAAGATAGCAGTTAATAGTAAAAAAGGTTCAATATTTTTAAGGAAATCCCAATTATAGAAGGCTGCACCATTCAAATGCTTGATTCGGGAGCAGAATGAGTGCTGCATATCTAATGGAGGGGGAAATGCCTGAGTTGTGAGGGCAGGAATTCCTGATGAACAAAAGGAAAACCCTTACATTTTACATCTTTTATGTATCTATATTTACGTGTTGATAACAGTTGCTTGTGAATCCAAAGATGAAGCTTATTTGTCGTTGAAGTCAGTTTCTCTAATAGGCCTCACAACAGTGACAAATCCCTACCCAATTGATGGTTTTTGGAAGTATTGCTGTTGCTTTCCAAGTGGAAAGAATAAAGATGAGGGGCAGGAAGAGTTTAAATGGTGGTGTCCCTTCCCTCCTATGGTAATTCCTCAACACTTCAGCTGCCTGGTGATACTTTAAAGCACAGCTGAGCTAAAGTACAGGTTTGCAAAGGTCCCATCTGATGGATGTGCCCTGTGGAAAAGGGATGCCAAGCCTCAGCACTGATCAGGTTGGTTTCTGGTTAGTTCTCAGCAGTATCTCTCAGAGTGGGTGTGCAAATGCTGGTGCCGGCACAGTGGAGCTGGCAGAAGTGAGCAGCTGAGGACAGAGTGCAGAACCTTAATGGCAGTGTGAGTTTGCATCAGATACACAGGCATAGTGCACACCAGGCACCCCTGCAGTAAGGGTGCAGCAGGTGATGTGCACATGTGCTTGAGGTGCACGTGAAATGATAGCAGATGGTGCTTTGCACTTGGGCTTAGAGGTGCCTGCATTTCTCCAGTGACTGCAGAGACATCAGACTGGTTCTGATTGCAGCAGCTTCAGCAGCAATAGAGAAATATATAAAAATTCTCATTTGACAAACAGTGGACTTCACCTGCAGGATTCAGCTGAGCTAGGTTTAGACCTCTGCAGTGTACAAGGGTAGCCTGCAGTCCAGGTGGCTGTAGTATATAAAATGAAGTTTAGTAGATTATCTTTTTTCCTGTAATTTACTTCCATACCAATCAGTATCTCTTGCACATGCCATATTAAGCACCGTGTTTGGGTTTGTTGAGTTGTTGCCACCAGCTCCATGTTTTCTAAATGTTTCAAAGATGGTCAGGACATTTATTATTATTAAAAAAAAAAAAAAAGCTTGCATGTGAAGATGGATTTTAAAAAAGCCTTTACTGGTTTAACTCAGCTCTCTTTGATAAGGATAATACTAAGGCGGATCCAAACATTTTCACAGTCCAAGGTATTATGTAGAGAACCTAAGATGCACTGCAATACTTATGTTTCCCACTCAGTATTACCTACTCTTATTTCTCCTTACAGTTAGTTTGCCTTTGGGAAACTGATTATAGGGTTTTTTTTGCCAATGTGGTGTTGTGTTCAGTGCTGAAAGGTGTACTAGTGCTGCAGGACTCTAGGCATCAGAGATACTGTCCTTCTGGTCAGATGATTGTTCTGAGTTCTGACCTTTGCTTGGGTTTTGCCTACATGAGTCACACTGATAAAATTATTTGCTGATGTCCAAAAATCATTTGAGTACCCCTCACACTGTTTAGTCTGCTCCATGCTTATAGAATCTTTTTCCTGTCTTTTGCAATCCCCAAACCTAAATCAGGAATTCTTTCAGGAATGCTAGTTTTGCACAGTGGTTTATATACTGAGCTCAACCTTTTCAGGGTGGGGTCTGTTGATAGACCTGATGGTTTCTATCTAAAAGGTACCAAAATTCCCTTGGCAATCATTCCAGAAGTTGAATTCATATTCAAGCAAACTCAAACTGGGCATTCAGGACTGGTGTCTTCAAAGTTACAAGTGCTTCTTTGGAGATTCTTGTCACCTATTTGGGACCCTGCATTCCTCAAGATTGCATACATTAAATGACATGAGCTAATAAACGCTCCAGATGTGAACAGTACCTCAATCTCAATTTCCACAGAACCATCACTTGTTTATTCTGTTTAGCATTTCAACTTAAAGTGAACTCTTTCTGGATGTCATTAGTAGTTCCAACATCATAATTCTGGTTCATAATGTATTCAGCAAGAGACCCGCTCTGTGTTTGCAAAAAAGAATGTGCACATAAAGATTAAAATGTGCATGATTTTTCTTCTCATTGCAAAACACCCTAATTACTCTTCCCTTGAGAGAAAGAAATGATACACAAATAAGTTTTTTGACCTCGCTGACCAGATTGCTGATGAAACCTTCCTTGCACTCTAGCACTTTCTTTATCACATTTCTGACATGTTCAGAAGCAAAGACCAAGTGTTATTAGTAGAAAAGGAATGATTAATTCTTTTTGCAAGTGAAAGTGTTAATATTTAATTGTGACCTTTGTAGAAATGCTAAGGTTAAAATGTAAAAGTTAATAAAACTTCTATTTGAAATAACAGCAGATGGCCATGTAGTGACTCCAAGCTTAAAATCACTCTGGAGGCTCTATTATGTTCCCAGACTGCCTCAGTTATGAATTGCTGTGGATGTTGCTGATGAGAGAGTAACTGAACTCCTGTTTCATGTAGTGCACCTTAGCTGAGTATCATCTGACATGAAGGGCTGCAGAAAGCTCTGATTCCTAAACAAATCCCCTGTAGAGGTGCCTGGCATATTCAGTCAAAAGGTATTCTTTTAAGATTACTGTGGGTTTTTCCCCCATGAAAATTTTCATTAGTACAGTAGAGTTTAAAAGGTGATATGACAGTAAAAAAAATTCTTTAATTCCATAGAGAATCTGCATCTGAAAATATGAGTGCTGAGCCACCTCATCTGATGGAGAAATGGAGTTGAAATAGATGAAACCAAATATTCGGTGAAATAGAAACTCAGGTCTGCTGCCCTGTAACTTGGACAGTTGAGTTTGGTTGCTGGGAAGCCAGACAGGGAAAAGCAGTGCCCAGCAGATGGAAAAGTAGCTGGGTGAAAACTAGAGGAGATATGAGGAGATCCAGTGAAAGAAGCAGGTGATTTAGCTGAGATATGCAGAAAGCAGACAGACACTCCCTTCTATTTTGGTATCTTCTTTTTCAATAGCTTAATCCTTACAGAGGCAGGTTGAATTTTTCCTGGCCTCTTTGATCTAATATGCCCTGCAGAAGAGGACTTTTTTTTCTGTTTGGCAAAGGCAAACAATGCAGGTGGCAAATTGTTATTCTTTATTTCCTTCTTTTCCTGCTGGCAGGTACTGCTAACCCTCATTATATTTTCCTTTTTTATTTCCAAGGCTATGCTATGTTCTTCAGGGCAAAAGATAGGAATGAAAAGAACTATTGAAATAGGTCTTTCTAATAATATTTTTGCTTGCTTTCTTTCTTTTTTTCACCCCCTTTTTTTTTTTTTCCCTTTCCTCTGCTGATTTTCAAGTAAATGTCTAACAAAAGCTCTGGAAAAAGGAGGCAGCAAATGTGATGCCAATTTTTGAAACAGGCTTCTGAATGCTCTGCAAGTTTGATGTCCAAGCTGGGAAGGTTTATGGAAATGAGCAGAAAAGAAATTCATTGGCCAACAATTTGACAAATAGTGACAGAAGTGTTAATAGTGCTTTTGTACAGGGATCTTGTGTCTCACAGGTCTACTAGGTAAGCTGAGCCACTGAGCACAAGGATGAGCCAACAGATCCAGTCTTCTGAGATTCCCAAAAGCTCTTCACCAGTGTTTCTCTTACTTGTGATCAGTTTAGCAAGAACAGATAAATATCTGTCAGAGATAAATGTCCTCTTAAAAGCTAGTGAATGAAAGATACCAGTAGATGGTCATCAGAGGAGGAAACCGGAGTACCCTACAGAGACTTATGCTAAGGCTTGTCCTGCTCAGCACATTCACACAGGATCTAGAAAAGGTGGCAGAGCCTGATAAAGCTTGATGATGGTGAATTATTCAGTGTAGTAAAAATGAAAGCTGGCTCTGAAGAGCTGTGGAAGGATCTCACAGCACTGAGTAATTGGGCAGTGAAATGGGAGATGAAATTCAGTGCTAATAAATGCAGAGTAGTGCAGCTGGAGAAAAACAAGCCTAATTTTACAAAGATGCTATTGGACTCCGAGCTGTTGCCACACAGTAAAGAAATCCCCAAGTCATAATAGGTAATTCTGAGAAAACATTAGTTGAAGGCTCAGTAGCTGTTACAAACAAACCCAAAACAGAACCAGGGCACAAACAAAATGCCTAATCCTGCCATTAAGTAATCCAAGTATCCTCTGCATATAGTTTTGATGTCCATCTCAATAAAGACAGAGAGATTTGACTGCATTGGATGTTCTCCTTTCATCAATGTAGATCTGAGCTCACACCCTCTGTTGCAGCAGCCGGGCCTCGAAGGTTCAGCAGTGAGTGCTTTGGCAGTGCTGCTTTTGGAATTCTTTTTCCACTTTGCAGGACTGCTTCTGTGTCTCTGAATACCTTCAGAGCAGCCTTGGTGGGAATGGCAAAGCCTAATGCAATGACAGCAGTGCTGAGATAAGCATCAAGAAGCAGGCTCACCAGGATACATGAACTGTGCAGGGATGGACTGGAGAAAAGATTTCAGCTGCTGCTGATGGAGTGGGTTTCAAAGGAATCGTTGAAATGAGGCTACATGAGTCCAAGAGCAGGTGAAGACGGGCTACAGAAGGAGCAGATAGATGTTTTATGTGCTCAAACAGCAGCACAAGGCAATAGCAGCAGCTTGTCTGCTGCTTAGGATGCTGATTTGAGAAGCCTGTTGACAGAGATGGCTTTCAAACAGGCTTTGAAGGAGAGCTGGTGCTTTTACTTGAAGGTAGGCTGACCTGAAGGAAAAAATAAATCTTTAAAAAGCCCTGAAGTATTTAGCTCAAGCCTAATTTGGTATTAGAACAGTGTCCAAACCTTGTCCCTTCTGAATGGAAAACTAGGCTAAAGTTGTAAAATGACCACGAGGTGGGCAGTGGTTGAGCTCTGGAGGCCTGTGTGGATGTTCTGTTTCTGCACCCAGAGAAGGCTGTTTCTAGAGCCAGGAGACTCCCATGGGAAGAAGAGTGAGCAGTAACATCCTATGGGGTGATATGTAACAGGCAAGCAGGAAAAATCACCACAGCTTTTACTCTTAGATGAAAAGAAACTGATGAGCTGATGAGCAATGGAAAAGTTGTGAACAGCCAGTGATAATATTGAGTCCAGGAGCTGGAAGCCCAGCTGCTCCATCTAGCATTTTCTTTAAGAAGTATTGCTGTCAAACAACATTCCTACTGTAAAATAAAATAAAGGAGTTTAGCTACAATAAACTAAACGTAGAATCATCAAGAGACGTGCACTGAGTAACAGACATGCTTAGGTACTTGAAGGCTTTGTGAAAAACCTGTTTTGATGGTGGCTCCTGTACCCTTCGAGTTGCTTCAGAGAAGAGGGGGATGGTTTTTCCTTTGGAGATAGTCTCCGATTTTTGTGATCTCCTAATTACAGTATGTACAAAAGATTTTCACATGTTTACAAAACAAACACTTACAGTACTTATGCAATTACAAAGTCTGCCATTAAATGAGTGTTTCATGTGTTTGTGTTTTAATTATTAACTGTGGCAGAATACAGTAAAGCAGAAATCATGTCATTCCTATTACAATCACTGAACCCGATTAGCTGCTATCTTTCTATAAATAAAATGAGTTTGATTTGCATTCTTCCCTTGCATCAGTTGCATGTAGGGCACTGCAAGGACCCTGCCATGCTTCCTCTGCATTGTAGGTGAATAGGTGACCACTTCTTTTTTGGAATCTGTTGGGCTACAAGTGTTTATTTGCAAGGTAATTGATGTGGCATGATGGAAAGACTTGTATGGATATCGTCTCCTACTCATCCATATGTCATTGCCTGTGTAGCAGTTTCTTTGTCCTTTTTCTGATGTACAAAAGATACTGTGCTTCTTTGCTAACATTCAGTTATGTCCTCAAGGGTCTCAACACAAGTTTCCTCTCCTCTGTGTAGTTCTAGTAATTTCAAAATACACTTCATTAATGATCCCTTCTTTACTTCTATGTGTCCTCCCATCTTTTTTTCTCAGATTTTCACCTGTTTTTTTCCTTTATTATTACTTTTGAATTATGTAAAATACTTTTTCAATGAAGAATTGTCTCATCTTGTTAAGCTTTCAAACTTTTTTTTTTAAGCTTTTAAATATAGTTTGCTAAAGCTGAGGTATTCCAAAGAAAATGCTTCTGGAAACTCTAAATTTCTAATCTCATCTTCCTTGTCAGTATGAAAATGATATTTGCATTCTTTCTTGAGAGACAGTCTGGCCATCAAGAATTTCTCCAGTGGGACCAGCATTTGCTCCATGAGCAAGCATTTCTTCAGTCACCTGAAAGACACAGAGAAAAATCCAGGTTACCCTTCCTAGTTCTAGTGAGGCATGGTACTCTGCAACCCCTCACTCTTACATGCAGACATCTCACTGGCACATTACATTTCACTTCAGTCAGGTCATAATTTTCCTCCTTTAGCTTCACAAAAAGGTGCATGCAGGTAGCCTGTAGGGTTTCCTGTAGGATTTCCCTGACAGAACAGAGATGAACATCTCCCTAACTCTGAGCTGGCTGGGACAGCTGAGAAATCCTGAATTTCTGCTGCTTCTGTAGTGATGCAAGTTGCTCAGGTGAGAGGTGCTCCTGGCAGCCAGAACAGCACTGCTCCTGCAGCTTCTAGAGAGTTTCACTGGCTAGGGATCTTTATTCCCTTCCTCTAGCCATATGGAAGCTGCTTTGGAAAAGCTGCCCTGGTGGCCTATTGCAAAAACCCCTCTGCTCAGAGCTCACCTCAGGTGGCACATCCCAGAGCCAGCCTCTGAGGGCTCACTCCATTACCTGCCTGACCCTGCCTACAGCCCTCTGACATGTCTTATCCTCATCCACTCTTCTCACCTGCCCTCTTTCCCTCCTCTTAGAGATTTCTACAAGCTGGATTACACAGAAGCAAAGGCACTAAAGGACGTGCAGAACCTTCTTAGCCTTAGTGTCAGCAGGGCAGGAATGATGGGAGGTGGAGGAGCAAGGGAGCTCCAGCAGGCACCACAGAGTGCCATGATGCTGAATGAACAGGGCATGTATGGACCACCTTCAAAGCTGGTGTGGCAACAAAGGTACTGCAGGTGGCAACAACTGTTTCTTAGGGTTGTCTTCTCCCTAACACTTTTAATTAAATAATAAAAAAAATACATTAATTTTAAATTAAATTTTCTTCTAATTTTCTGTTTTTTTAATTTTATTTTTTTTTAAAAGGTACCACATATTAGAATTTAGTTAAGCCACATTTTAACATGATTCAGATTCACAGAAGGAAAAAAACAAACCAAAACAAAACAGAAAAAAACCCCTCTGAAAACATGACCTGGTGAAGCCTTCCTCACATGATGTATATATTCATTTCAAAAGGACTCTGTATGTATAGCAAAGAAACCCAGAATTTCAGCAGCCAGTTCTTACTGACAGATAGGATATAAATGAACCCTCACGTAGACAGATGCAAGTTCTTCCCAGGATTCTCACCCCTTTCTACCATGGCTGAATTTGATCCAAATTGCTCAACACCATTTTCCTTAAATATTAATTTTTCAGAGAAAGGGTTTCTATAACCTGTTGCCTTATATTATAGCTGATGTAAAAAGTTTGTGACTGCAACCCTAAATGTTTTATCACCTGTCAGACATTTCAGTGATAATAAAAAGTAACATCCTTTAAATTAATTAGTCATGATTAGGACTTCAAGCCCACAGGCCACTTCATTATGCAAAAATTATAAGTTAGCTATTTAAATTACCATTAAATTGATTCTTATGTTAATTGATATCTCACTTACGACCCCTGTTTTTAATTTCTATAGGATCTTATTAAGGTTTAATACAAGTAACTAAAATGTGTTCAGCAATCATTCAAATCAAGAAATTACACAAAAAAATATATTATTTTTTCTCTACTTCCAATTTATGTTAAAAATAGGAATTATTTTAATAAAGTGATCAGACATCACTTGAGTAGTATGCAGTGTTGTGATATGTTTGTCTCAGGTAGTCTCAAAGTTCTTGTCTGTATCACCATTACCTTCAAACTTCATTCATTAAGCAGGCTAAACATGCTATTACAAACACCTCTGCTGGACTGTGGCACAACTTCACAACATCTCAGACATCTGCAATTGAAAACAAGCCCAGTGATGCCAGTTGGTGCTCTGGGACCTGTTGTCCCCAGAGCCAAGCCTTGTGCAGCACGGTTAGGTGAGCTCCTCTGCAGGATGGCAGCCTGGGAAGAGCTGGGTACATCAGGGAAGAAATAATAAATAAAATGCATTTAAATACCATCTCCACAAGAAGACATGCAGCTTTGATACCAGCCTGTGCTTGAAATACTTGGTACTTCATCTGTCAATAGCATGCATAGATAATTAAAGCTTCTAAATATACCCCAGATGGTAAAAACACTAAACATAGCTAAACTCTGGAGATTTTCAACCTGATTTGAGATGATGCACTTCATCCCTCACACCACAGCTGAGAGAAGCTGGTCTCCAAAGACTGCTGGATCCAGAATCTCTGAACCAGCACTGGGGTATGCAGTCCATGTTCATGGTGACAGCATCTTTCAGCTGACAACACCCTGCCTGGATTAGTTATTCTCAACAGATGTCTTTTATTAATGGCACTGCCAGCTGACGTTGCTGTAGCAGAAGAAAACAAACTAATATTTTCTTCTAAACTACTAAATAGTGGTCTTCAGGCACAAAGCAAATAGTGCTTCAGATGGTGTCAAGGGTCAGATATTTAACAGTTTCACACCACCTCTCAGAGTTCCCATTAGGCTGCTGTTGACAGAGAAAAATATCTTAAATTAACCTCACAAAAGTATCTGTTTTAACTAGGTTGCCTTAGATCACATTGAACTGTTGTGTGTTAATGGCTTTTTCTTGAGGAATGAAATGTGAATAAATGAATTAATATTACAGTAAGTAGCAAGGGTTATTGGAAAAAGGGATCTATAAAGGATGAGTAAAGTAACAGTTTAACAGATAAGAATCAGAGTCCATTATCACAGTAGGATAATCCCTGAAAGAGTGTTCACTTTTTACCTTTACATTTCTTATTTTGTATTTCTTGTCGTTTGTTATGTTTTGTATTCATAATCTAGGAATACACTATAAATTACAGCAGCATCCAGTGGCATCACAATAATTAGATTGTGTAATTACTTGCATTAGGAACTTTCATTTCTGAGTTTTAAAGCTCAACAGTAAAAAACCCTACACTCTAGTCTGAAACGTGGCATCCAGAGCTTCAAGGATTTAGCTTGGGAGTGATGTGAGGTTTTAAAATAAATTTTCAAAGATAGTGGTTCTGCTGTTTGGGATTTTTCTCTTGAGGCTTTTTTTAGTATTTGTGTAGCTTGAAAAATGCTGCAGCATAAGCAAGAAAATTTGGCAAGGAATTAGTTCACAATATGGTTTAATTACTTTTGGCATTGTGCATATATATGTATTTTAAATAGCCAAGATATTTGAGCTTGAGAAAGGTGCTTAACAGGTGTATTCACGTGGATTCTTTTTTTAGCATAATCTGTCTTAAAACAATTATAAAATATGCTTTCAAGTATCTATTGCTTAAATGCTCTCAAAACTTTCTAAATCCTTTCTATATTTTCTTCACTGAAAAAGACACATCTCTCAGATTTTACATGCAGAGCAGCTACAGGTCAGTCTACAACTCTGTAGAGAGGCTCCAAGAGAAATTCCAAGGACCAACTAAGATCTTGTTGTCCTGGGAGTGGACAAGGTTCCTAGAAAATATGTTTTCTTCAGTAATGAGATAGTAGGTGTTGCTTAAGGACCCTTCTCCCCCACTGCCTTCCACTTGGGCTCATCTGTCTTGCTGGATGTAGGACTATATTTGGAGAGGGATAAAATCTCTGCTGCCTTTCCAAAGTCTGATCCTGCTCACATGCCTGGATTAGGGACCCCCCTACCCCTGAGGCTGCCATAGCCAGCTGGGGATATCATGCATCAGATGCTTTCCAAATATTGTTCCTTGCCCTTCTGTACTCTTCAGATGGGGTATTTTTTTTCCCCTGACTGGATAGTCAGTCAAGGGATTACCTACTTAATATTAACCAAGATTTCTCTTGGAGAGTTCTCCAGTGAAGATGATCTGTGGTTGCAAAGTTTTCCTTGTGAATCCACGTTGGAAATGGTTTTAGGGGAACGTGTCTGTTAAAGAAACCATGGGCTAGAATGTAGTTTCTAATATCTAATAAGCAAGTGAGTCCAGTAGCTCAGAGGGTTGCAGTTCGTGGCAGTTCACTTGGGAATGATTTACAAATGACTTCATGTTGCAGATAATAGTTCCCAAATCAACTGAGTTGTGACTTAATTAACCAGCTTCCTTTGCCTCTTTTCTCCCATTTCCCTGAAACAGCCATAGTCAGGATTAACTGTTGTGTAAGAATACAAAATACAGAGGCAGTCTAGAATTGCAGACCCTAAAGCTTTGTAGGGATTTAAAGATTATAACCACCACTTTGACCTGGCAGTAGATGGGTAGGCAGGGAAAAGCATGGACTGCGAGTACAGTGTACCATTCTGATAAAATGAACCATAACATTCAATACCAGATAAAACCTCCATGGCCATTGGCCTCCCAATGTTCCGCTGCGTGGCAGCCCCACTCTTGGAAGACATCAGTGCTGCCACATCCCCTCTGCATCTGATATCTGGGCAATTTAGCTAAATAACCCAACTTCAGCTCCCATCTCCGTGCAGATGAATCACATACACGTGTCTCTAATGCTCTGTCCTGAAATAGATCTTTGTGCTGCAAAGCTAACCCTTTCTGTCTCGCCGTGGACACGGCTCGCAGCTCGAGTGCAAGTGCCTAAGGAAAAGCTCTTTCTGCCTCAGACTCCTCTCTGATGCTCTGAGCAGCAGCACCATTCTGCCTGCACCTCACACCACGAACGTGGACGGAATCTGTACCTCAGATTTCCACGTCCAGGCCGTGGCTCAGCTCTACAAATCATGGCACAGGAGCTCTCAGAAACAACAGGGTGGTTCAGGCAGCCTGGGAAGCTTGGGGAAATAGTGAAATAATGCTGGTCTTTGGTTGCTTTGGAGATCATAGCAGGAATGGCAGCTTTTCAAGAGGATCCTCTCTATACAGATCTTTAGTAACTCTTCATTATCAGCTCAAAAAAAGCCCTGCTTGTCTTCATGTACATGTGCTGTCCCCACTCAGGCCTGACTGGGTAGCTAAAGGTTGATGTAGACTCCCAGCAGGCCAACTTTCTATTTTTTCTTGGTGCTTTCTCCTATGCTGCCCCTAAGACTAAGAGAAGATGACACTGAGCAGCTTTAAGTTACACACGATTCTCCTTTTGTCCCCCAGATTTTGTCTTTGTAGCCCTGTCTTCCTTTTTGCTGTGTTTTGGGTGGTCCCAAGTGTGCTGTGGTCCCAGTCCAAAGCTAGAACTGCCAGGTACTAGATTAATATTGTACTCAGCACCTGAAGCCTCCTCCTGGCTGTGATGAATCATGCAGGATTCCGGAGGCAGGGAGATGAGGGAGGAGCCCTCTGCCCCTTGCAGTGAAGCGAGGGTAGGGCAGCTGAGGATTTGGGCTCTTCCAAAACTGCATGTCAGAAAAGAAACGATGATGTATGTCCCTGAAGGCAATTGTGCTGAGGTTAAAAGAGAATAGATGAAATATTTTACTGGACCATTATTTCCAACAACTCCTTCCTTCCCCCTCCCTCCAAAATACATTGTAATTTGCATTTCCCAGTTTTTGAGGAAAGACTGGAATTGGTCTGGTGGTAGTTTGGGGGTTTTTTTTTCCCCATGAAAGGGTTTTTAGAAGTAGAAAATTTTATTTCAAAATATTTATTTTTATCTTTTTCTGTGAAACCAAAAGCAAAGGTGGCATGTGGTAATCTGGGATCTGCATGGTGGAGCTCTGTGTACCATGGAAGAGGTGGCTGCTTGGGCTGGGAGATGGGAGCCTTTGAACTCTGGGTCTATTGGAAATGCCCTAGTTCAATCAGGAATTAATTCAGAGAAGTCCTGTGGCCTGCATTATGCAGGAGGTCAGGCTAGAGGGTCACAATCATCTCTTCCAGCATAATAATCCATGAATCTGTAAGAGCTAACATCTTTTATGGTTCATTTCTTCTAAATGCCAATGTGTATTTGGAGCTGTCACGTTCTTGGGTATAACATATATAGCTGGTAGGCTAAGTTAATACAAATACTTTTGCTATTTATTTTTCATTAAAGAAACAAAAACAAAAACAAAAAAAACCCACCAAATGAGTCATAGATAAGGTGATGGAAACTTACTTCATATATCATCCTAAAAGAAACTCTGACTGACTTCTCTTTCACTGGATTTTTTTCATGGACTGGAAGCCTTTGTTTTTAAAATATTTTAACTGAGTCTGGGAGAGGACCTTGAGCTTTTGCATAGGGTCAGACTGTAAGAACTTTGATTTAAATATCAGCAGAACTTTAAATCCATCTGTCACAAAGCTCTGTATTTTTGGCAGTTATGGGCCACCCTTATTCTGTGCAATGATGAAGGTTTGACTTCGTTTGATTTTTCCTTTTTAGCCAAATGAATGGTGCATCTTTCTTTAATTGTGATCCTCATCAACCATTTGGCCCAGTAATAGTATGCAAATTGAACTCTTCAAAAATTAATGCTAACATTTATTAAATAATGCATCATACAATAAGTTAATTTGAAATTCTAAGTCGAACTCCCTGCTCATAAGAGAGGGATTTTTTTTTTCCTATGTCATCTTCATAAAACATCTTTATAGTCTATCTAAATACCTCCAGAGTGGTTCGTGGGGTTTGACAAATTGATCTCTGCTGAGGCTGTCGATAAGGACACATTCTCTCCCTTCCAAAGTTTTAACATCTAATTCCTCATGATTATTAATATTTTCTTAGTTTGAACAAGTATCAATTAAATGAAACCATTTAATAAAGGCAATCTCAAAACAGATACAGTGACTTCTTTTGCAAAGAAGCAAAGAAGTCATTTCCCACTGTTGCAAACATGTGTCTGGTCACTGATTGACCTGGACACAGAATCATGTTGGAGGACACACTGACACATGTAGAGGGCTGAACACTGGGAGGATTTTTATATAAATGTAGATATATATGTATATTAAAAGACTGGCTTTTTTTTTTCCATGGTTATCATTTTAGGGAAATTAGGATCGGATCCTAGAAGCAGACCACAGTTTACCACATGTATTTATTTAGCTTGACAAAAGCAGGTGCAGATTTCCACACTGCCCTGTGTTTAACCATTTGGAAAAGCCTTTTGAATATGCCTTTTCCTGAGTCCTACTTGGGGTTTGCCTTGTTTCTCACATGGCTGATGGTCACACTCCACTCTCTCCTGCCCTGCCTGTGGCATTGATGGGTGCAGAAACAGGCTGGGAAAATGGCTGAGGAGAAATAAAATACAGCAAAAGATAGCCAGGGCTGTTCAGCAGCAGCAGATCTGCACTAGGTGATCTTCTAGGTCCCTTCCAACCCCTAGCACTCTGTGGTCTACGATTCTATGAAAGCAAGTTAGAAAACCCCATCCCTCTCCTGGTGATCAGTGAAGGCCAGAGTGAGCAGGAGCGAGCGGGAGCGAGCAGGAGTGAGCAGGAGTGAGCAGGAGTGAGCAGGAGTGAGCTCTCCTTCCCCTGGAGCAGCCCTCAGCCTCCCCTGCAGCACCTCCTCACTCTCCAGAGCCAGCCAGGCTGTGCTCCTGCACTGCTGCATGGAGAGAGCAGCAGCAAGGCAGTGTTTGGGGGGAAACACAGAAAAAAAGAGAACAAAAATATGATCATCTAGGTCCCTTCCAACCCCTAATATCTATGAATCATATGAATCTATGAATGAAAAACCCCTTTGATGTAATATTGCTACTAGTGGGCTTCACTCTTCACCCATGGCAACCTGAAACACTCCCAGCCTGGTTTCAGCCTCCTGCCCTGGGCTTAGCCAGGCTGGGATAACTGCAGCTGAGGGATATGAGCATGGGGGTGAAGATGGGGGTGAAGTTTTGCTCATGCTAAGACTGGCTGCAGTCAGCACATGGGAAGCAGGGGCAGTTTGGGCTGCAGCTGGATGTGCCATCATCCATCTCAGTCCCTTGCATGGCACCCAGAAACTGAGCAGACTTTTTATCCCCACGTGCTTCTCAGCTGGGGAGCCACTTTTGTCTTGATGTTCCTTTTGACTAGAAAGCACTTTACTGGCCCAAAAGGTCATCGTTTTCTGAGTGGGAAAATGTGAACTGTTTGAATATGATGGGCTCCCACACGAGCACAAATGATTTGGCAAATTTTGAAAAGGGAACATGTGGCCTGAATAATCAACAAGAGGAATTCACAAAGGTTTGGCTTGGCTTGCTTGATTTTTTTTTTCTCTGATTTGTCTGTTCTTATAACTGCCACCTGTTCTTTTGTTTTCCTGTAGATCTGCCGGGTTTTAAAACTAGAAGAGACATAATGATAATTTAACTTGACTTTCTGCATAAAGAGAAGCTATCATTTCATCCACTGCTTTCAGTGATCCTGTGTTAAGGTGTAGCCTTTAGGAGGACATAGTGGAGCATTCCACGAGGCTTTATCACCTCCCTAGATAAAAACTTTGTAGAGTTCATTTTTTTTTTTCCCAGCATTTAGAACGTTCTATCAATTTCAATTGGAATTTTCTGGCTTTACCTTTACCTCTCATATACTGAATTTTGCCCAGTCTTTGACTGAAGGTGGAATGAGTCCTCTGCAAGCAGAAATCCTCTGGCTCAGCACTTGTGAGCTCTGATCAAGTTGCTTCTTTGACTTCTGCTTTGACAAAGTAAAGAAATAAAGCTTTGTAGTGGTCTAGCATTAAGGAGAGATCTACACTGTCAATGTGGCCCTTCACCAAACTCCTTGCAATTGGGCAGGTTTCAGTTCTGCCAACAGTCACACTAAGCCTACACCAACTCACTTCTAACAATATTCACATGTATAGGTAGAGAAAGAAGTCAGCTGGGCACATACTGCCTGTCTTGTGCCAAAGTAAGAAATGCTATTCACCTCCAAATTCAGTGATGTCAAAGACTTTAGAATTTTCTACTAGATGGGAAAAAGCTGCATGCCATCACTCAGTGTTCCTACTTCTAATTAGAATTTCTGCTGCAAAATACCTTCACTTAAACAAATTAAATTGAGCTGTTTCAGTAACAATGGCTGAAGAAAGATGGTTGAATCCTAAAGGGAATAAATAAAGCCCTTAGGAAGGATACAGTCTTCAAAGATAACAGCTAAGGTAATGGAGAATGGAGATCTTTTAGCTTTTGTGGGCATACTGCTAGGTGAAACCATACAGGTCATGGCAATACTTTGGAGATTTGTTTTGAGATACATTTTCATTTCTAATCCAGTGCATGGGAGAGAGGAGGTCAAATGGATTGGAGTAAACACACGTTTCTGTGAAACCACTGGTTGTGAAACTCTACCTGATGCAGAGGAAGGGAGACTTGATTTTAAACACTTGATTAAATCCCTTAGTCAAACCTGTCCATCTTCACAATGAATTCCTGCTGAGGGAGAGACAGCACCACACAGAGAAGTGCCAATCCAATTGGAAAATCCTCCCTATCATTTTGGCAGAGCCACAGACCACCTTGATTTGGAGAAGTTCAGACCCATGACTGGGGCAGTGGAAAGGTTCAGGGTGTACACTGCACTCACCAAATATTTCATTCTCTACTCAAGCACTGTAGCAAGCACTGTATGCATCAGACTTCAACCTTTAGTAGCAAAACAATGCAGGGAAAGCTCTGCTTTCCAACCCACAGATGCAACACCTATTCTCACACCATTTTAACTCACACACTATCTAATGAAGTTCCTGACTTCATCTGGTACTGTCTCAGTAGGAAAGAGGGGCAATTTTGGCAGCCAGAGCTACTTTCAGGCAGCTAGTGCAGAGCTGGCTAAGAAAAGAAAGTGATTTAGGACCCTTCTTTTTCTTCCCCACAAAAACTTCATGTAAACTGCAAGGTCCTCTACAGATCCTGCTTGCTTTAGCTTTCCCCTCCGTGCAGCAATGATAGCAGGCTGCATGTGGAACCCATTCACTGAGGTATTCCCCATGCATTCCTATGGAATAGTCTATCAAATGATGCATATCTCTGCATCTTCACTTAGCACACACAGCATTGCTTCCTTACGGACTATCCAGCAGAAATATTCTTCTTTTTGCCAGCATTTAGTTTGCTTCAGATGAGCATTTCTGCACCTTTGTTTCTGTCACTGGTTTTAGTTTTTTTAAATGGGGATTTCAGCAAAATCCAACCCCAAACTCAGGTGTATTCACACCATGGGCTTTTCTGGTTATTCTTTACTAAATTTTTCTGATGTATTTTCAAAAAGACTTATTTCTAGAAATCTTGTCCTTCCTTCCTTCCTTCCTTCCATCCTTCCTTCCTTCCTTCCTTCCTTCCTTCCTTCCTTCCTTCCTTCCTTCTTCCTGAAATTTTCTTGGCTATTAAGATTTAAAAAATCAGGAATACATCTATTTTTCTAAGCCAGCTTCCAAAGGAGTGTGTTTTTCCATGAAGCTCAGTGCTATTCTTTGTCCATGTGTGACTTGGTACAGACTGGCTTTGTTTGCCTCCTGTTAGGGGCTGGTAAGACTCTTTCAGTCTTGTAAGAAAGACCATAGATTGGATATAGACAATTCTGGTTTTAAATGTTGGACATGTGCTGTGCTATCTTTTTCTGTAGTGCAGCAGTAAATTCTCCCTATCACCCTGAGAGGTAAGCATGTTCTATGTTTGCCTCTTATTTTACAAGTTTTAATAAAAATGTAATTAAAGATATTTCTTAGGCTGCAATATGTGTAGTACACACTTTCTATTTCTATAGCATCCAGTATATAATGAATAATGTGATTACTCTAGATATAATATAGTGCTCCTCAATATGAATATGAATTATGTCTATGCACTGGTTTTCTATATCTATCTTTTACTATGTCACACAATTTGCTTTATTTTCCTCAGGGCACAGCTTGAGCTCAGTTACCACCTCTGATTTTTGTGTGGATAATATAATATTTATAGGCTTCAAAATGAGGTGCTGAGACAGTGATTAGTGCAGTATGAATGGGCAACTGAATAGATAAGGGCATGACATTCTGCACATGCATTACCACACACATCCCAATTTGTCTGTGTGTCCATGCTTGTGATTCCAACTCAGCAATTACTTTCTTCTTACCTGTAGCCTTCCTCCTGCAGTTTTCCCTGGCCACTGCCTCCCTGTGTGTGGGAGAGGTTTGCCCACTGCAGCTCTGCTGTTCAGATGCACCTGGGACCCGGGTTAGGGAGGCTGGGGTTTTCCTAACTCTTCATTCAAATGACAGAGTGATTGCCTTGATTCAGTGGAGCTCCCTGGGTAAATAAAAGCTTTCCTTGCAATATTCTGAGCACTTTTTTCCCTGCCCAGAGCCCGAGGAGCCTGTGCCACTCCAGAAGTGCTTCTGGCCAGGTTCCTTTCCTGAAGACAGGAGTTCTTTTCCCAAATCCCGTGTCTCCCAGTGGCCACCTTCAACCACAGACCATTTCTGTGCCACTGCACTTGCACCTCCACCTTCTAGAGACAGTTCAGGTCAGAAGTGCTGTGTTAAGCTAAAGAAACCTTTAAAGCCACCTCTGTAAATGGCATTTGAGGATGGGATCCTACTTCCCTTGTCCGATTCTTTCTAATATAGAATTGAATCAAGCTGTTGACTGCTTGCCTGGCTTGGTTCAGATCTTCCTGGGGCCTGTAAAAGCAGATACCAATTTACATGACCAATGACATCAGAAAAGTGTAAACTTCCTCAGTCCCCAAAGGCATTAATTGCAAGCTTATTTCTACCAGGAGGTACCCCAGTTTACATGATGGTTGATCCCAGTAATCAAGTTACCTGCCTGCACAAAGGTTCTAGGATAATTCATTGATCTGTACAGTAATTTTTAAATAGAAAGTCAATTTCTTCATTTTTTGGTCCTCGATTTTTTTTTCCTTACTTTGTCAACGAGTTTCTTCTAGGATAAACCGTGTCCTAATAATTACAAAGTAATTACAGAGGATCCTACCACACTGTGACTGAAAGCAGTAGGTAATTGGGCCAAAAAATTGATGGCATTATAAGAACCCAAAGGACTTGTACATTTGTATGTTCCTTTAAAACGAAAATGGCACTCTACTAAAGTATCCCTAGTATTGCTGTGCACGATTCCTCTGCAGGTATCTTCCTTTCCACAGTGCTGAAAAGAATTGTTTTATCCCTCCCCAGAAGTTACACTGGCATTCCTGTGGCATGCACATGTCATGTAATAAACTAGCTGCTAGTAACACGACTAACTGAAGGCAGGTTTATTTTCCCAAGCAAGCTGAGAAGATCTGGAATGGTGAAGCAGCATTGATCAGACAGTGTGTTTCACCATTGAATATCTAATTTAATATTAGTTAAACTTGATCAACAATTCGAGAGTTTAGGGTCACATTATTAACAGAAAACATCAATCCTTTGGATAATTCAATTAAAAAACATCAATAAAAATCTAATTTCAAAAGTCACTAGTATACCAATATACCATATCCGACAGACAGAAGCTGCTCAGCCACCACTGAATCATTGCCTCTTTTAATAAGTATTCAGAAATTATACCGAGACTTCAAAAGAAATTGTAAGGAATTGTTAGCAGGTTTATTAATGTTTTATGTTTTATTAAAAGTTTGGGTGTACATTTCACAATGAGCAACATCAAAAATCAGACTTTCTGCCTGTAATTTTGCTTCCTCCTGTCTTTCTGCCTTTGGGATTCGCTCTTTTCCTTTCATCAGCTGCCATTTTCAGCAGCATGCAGTAATTTCATGGCTCATTGCAAGCGCTGAAAACCTTTGAAACCACAAATGCTAACCTACCTGGCCTGCAGCCATTTAGGAAGAGATTAATTTAGCAAACAGAAGCAAAACACTTTCTACTTCTAGCCTGTGCATAATTTCACTTCTATCTATATTTATTTTACAGTGAGCAGCGTAATGACAATTTCAGTAATTGCAACTCTGTAAAAATTTGCCTACCTAGCTTATCTCACTATCACAAGACTGTGAGTCAGTCAGATTAGAAAAGTACAGCATGTGAAACTGCATTGGTTGTCTTCCAAAAAAAATATGTGCCTTATATAAAACTTAAGCGATGCTTTGCACTTTATTTGTGTACTTAGCCACAGGACAATGGATTCCCCGCGATGCTCGGGAGCGATGTGTGTGCCTTTCTAAGGCCCTGTGATTTATGGGTGCTTTTCCCAAACAAAAAGACCAGCAAGCTCTGGGATGCAAGTGCCAGCCCGTTGCTGCAGCCCGAGTTACAAATGGCTGTTATGGTGCTGTCAAGCGGTTTGAACAGAACTGCAAGTCCATCTGGGGCAGATCGAAGCTATCACGCTTGGAATCCAGTCAAATTCCAAATTAGCCTACAAACTGTTAGCTGAAAAAAAAAGTTCAAAATGTTTTATTGCTTCTCGTTTAACTCAAAGACCGAATTCTGTGAGTAAACACACAAACTTTTCTTCTAATCTGGTTTTTTTTCCTTCCATTTGACCGACATATTCAGAACGAGATGCGTAGTGCCAAGCTTAGAGATGTTTGTTTATACAATAAAGGGCTTGATTTCCCCGTTCCCCTGTTATTCCTCCCAGAGCTGACCAGCCATCTCACTGCTTACCAAGTTCACTGACCACCGAGGGTTCTCTGTTTATCCTCTGACAAATGTAAAGGTCACAAGCAGTGACCTCGGAGCCTCTGTAGCTGTGTGCTCTGTAAAAAAAAGGGAACAACAAAGAGTTATTGTAGCTGCATTTTCAGATACACGGGAGGAAAAAGATTTCTTTTCAATTCCCACGTCTGCCTTGGTAGGCAGCATGATGGCCTCAGGTATGAGCAATCCCTGAGGTATCTCACAGCTCCTGACTTGTATATATTGGGATCCTGGCAGTGGCAGCAGGGCAATCTGGTGCTGCTTTCTGGCAGTTATTGCTCCAGGCCCGGGCTGGTTGGAAGGGATTTCTGTGACCTTGAGTGACCTTGTGGGTGACAGTCACTGGGTAATGACTTTGACTGTAGGACTGGTACTTCATGACATGAGGGGCTGCAGGGAGATTGCTGATGATGCTGTGGAGGGAGATGCACTGAGAGAGAGAGAGTGGGTCCTCAGCACTGGAGATGAAATGGTTTAAAGTGTGTACCTTTCCCTTTTTTTAATATGAGAATAGTGAAAGAGCAATTGAATATCATTGTTAGCTTGCTCCACTGTGATTCAGATGCTTTTACATCAGCTAAAGGAAATTGTAGAGCATTAAACTTGTTTATGCAGTGTTTTTATAATAGCTAATTCATTTAAGCATACAGATCCACAGACGGCGGTGGGATGACTGGCCAACCCACACAGATGTACACCTCCAATCTGGCATCCCATAACATTCATAAAATATGTCAACACAGCCTGGATTCCTTCCATAGTTTATGTTAAACTATTGGTGTTCATACCATAGAAGCAAAATATTTCATGTTGTTAAAATTTGTGTCCCTAGTAAATAAATATAAAACCCAAATGCATTCCCACAAGCCGTGCACAGCAGAGCTGCAGCAATATGCACTGTGTGTACTGCTGGTAACACTGGAGAAATTAATTTCCCATGCAGGCAAGTGATAATATGGAGGCTCCTGGGTTGTATTCTGCTTTCAGGCTATGATGACCTTCGTGTGGCACCCTTTCTAGTGACTAGATTCCCAGTACGTGGGAATGCACATGAGGAGAAGGATCTGTGGAGGGTCGTGGCCATGTGCAGGGAGTCCTGTGCCCTAGGCATGCTCCCCATATTTCTGCACTGCCTTGTATGGCCCCTTTCCCTCACCCCCAAGCCCCCAGCTACAGGGCAGTTGGCATAAACCAGCTCTGTTTGGCATGGGTGGGAAGGCAGCAGCTCTGCTGAATGTGAGCAAGTGCAGATGCTCTAGTGCAGGATAAAGGCCAAGGTTGAGTCTGGCGTTTAGAGTGTAAGAGTAAAACTACTCCTCAACCCTATTTATAGACCAGAATTCACCCAGAACCCTGAATGTAAAGTATATTCACATACCTCAGCATCCACTGAGCCCTTGGGCAGCCTTTGTCCAATGCTGGTGTGCTGCTGGTTTGCAGAACAAGGTGGCAAGGTCACCCCACCTGCCCTCAGCAGAGTTATCCCACCCCCCACTTTGCAGAAGACCATGGTAGTGTCAGCAGCTGTGGACAGCAGAGATGCTCAGCTTCTCTATGGCCAGCACAGCAGATATTTCCACTTCTGAAAAGAAAAAGAAGGGTTTTTGCAGGGTAATCATCTGTAGCTCTTGATGGGGGAATTTGACTGCTTGGTGCTTTTCCAGGTTGTGTTTTTGACTTGTTCAGAGGTCATCTTTTTCAAACATGACCCCTAAGCTGGTTCCTTAAAGTGCTGCAGTTCCAGGCACCTCTGATAAATATATATATATGGAGTTAATTCTGTATGATATATTATTTTTATATTTAGATTGTTAAATTATGTCACTAATAAATAATGTCACTAATATCTAACCATGCAAAGTGAAACAGATTAGTGTGGCACTGTGAAACACTACAGTTTATTAATGTAGAGTGAAGTAGATCCATCGTTGTTACATTTAATGAGTAATATTCCCCATTAACACACATCTCTGCCTTTCAGTAATTCCAGAGCTAGGACACAGACCAATCAAGAAATGCATGTAAACAAGCTATCATTTGCTCAGGCTGTGCACCAGTGAAGTTAGTGAGTGCTGCACATGGCAGCACTGGAGGATTAAGCAGATATTCAGGTCTTCTCTCACCTCCTCCAGTAAGAACCATGCCCATCAAGAGAAAGGACTGGTGTGGAGGGAAATAGGAGCACTTGGCCATTAACACACAGATGCACAAATGCACTGCTGCTAGACATGCAGAAGTCAGTAAAGCACATGCTGTTTGGAGAGGATTGAATTCTCTTCAAGCACTACCATCTCATTAAATATGTATATATTTCTAGGGCCTGAGCTCTGGAAAGCATTCCTGTTCAAGAGAGAGCTTCAGCATATGCTTAACTGCAGAGCGGGGGCTTGGAGGAGCATTAGTATGTGTAGTCAAAAACTACATTTAGCAGATGAGCAGAAGAACTTGTTTCACAATGAAGACTGCTGACAGTTTGCTATAGGTTAATCAATTGCCTGGTTTCACCACTTGATTTCAAACGGTTCCTCTTTTTTTCTGTTTGCTGGTGCAGAACATTGTTATAAACAAGGGAATTGTTCTTTTTTGATTAACAGATGGCTTGTGACTAGCCAAAAAAAGTTATTATTTTTTAAGTTAAAATGGTCCTCGTTGAAAACTTCTATGTTGCAGTTCATCGAAGAGAAAATACATTAAAATGAAATTACAAACTTATGAAAAGCAGGATTTATAATGGAAACACTGACACAGCCATAACTATAACCATGAGAACCACGATGCTATTATTTACTATGGTAACATTATGAAAACTACACTGTTTGGGCCATTATCCCGACAGTTTTCTTTTCAGTACAAATCATTATCTTTATTATCTGGTTCCTTGTATAAAGGGTCATGTAAGAGGCCAATCAGAAGCAGATGAAGCCTGCTTTTCAGAAGGAAATTGGATCTACTTCTAATTCTACTTTATCAAATACAAGGAGTGTGGACTTTTTTTGTGGTTTTTTGTTGTTTTTTTTTTTGTGAAAAATTGTTTCATCTAAGATAAAAGTGCAGATTATTGGTGAGAAAATGACACACTTTTCTCTCCATCTTGAAGATTCTTGGGAGATTTTACCTGGTTTCCTGAGAGATTTTTACCTTACCCATCAAGACATTTCCTTAGAGACTTGAAGAAGAAGGTGCTCTGAGTACTACCTGGGGCTAGTGCACAGCTATTGTGGCTCAGAGAGCTGTCTTAGCAGCGTGGCACCCTGGAGAGGATGCTGTGCAGGGTAGCACACAACATGGATCCTTCTGAAATGCTCCTTTCTCATTTAGAGGATGAAGAAAAACAAAATGGAATTCTGGTTTATTTCTCTTTTCTTTCTTTCTTTCTTTCTTTCTTTCTTTCTTTCTTTCTTTCTTTCTTTCTTTCTTTCTTTCTTTCTTTCTTTCTTTCTTTCCTTCTTTCCTTCTTTCCTTCTTTCCTTCTTTCCTTCTTTCCTTCTTTCCTTCTTTCTTCATCTGGAAAACATACAAATCTCAGCACAGTTATTCCTGCCTCTTTGGGAATTGTCATAACCATTGCTGTATTTCTGCTTACTGATAGTCCAGTAGACTATGGACACAGACACCCAGCCCCTGGCTCTCACAAATAGCATTGACAATCGTGACTGTGCTGGTTTTTTAACTCTTAAAAGGGATGTGATAAATTACCTCTCTCCTATGGGCTGGACAAGATATGATGTGTGTTCAGAAAAAATGTAAAAGATGAAAAATAGCCTTGAAATTCTATTTAGGAATTGCTCCATGACTGTTGACTCGTCACTAACCTCAGCTGAAACATCTCTGTATGTAGAACATATTCCTTTTATTTTTCTAAAATATCCATTTGACTTAGACATCAATATAGCACAATATGATAATTCCATCTTTAAAATAACTTTTGACTGTTTATCTGGGGTAGGATACCATGCACTGAAAGCATGGCTTGGGTCTGGAGTGAGTCAATATTAATTCTGATGGTTTAACACTATTATCTGCATGATAACTGTGCTTAATTCAGTAAACATTCTTGACATGGTAAACACGGCCACTATAGCTGTTAATACAAAGCAGGCAAATTGATTGACAAATATGGTTAGAGATACAGGTCTCTGGGAGCCTATGGATCAGTTGTTTACTGATAACTGGCAGGATGCTCTGCCTTGATTGCTAGCAGTTAAGCTAAAGAAAAAAACCCACTTTATGACTGCTGCTTGATGAAACAATATTCCTGGACTTTTTTCAGGCTCTGCTGCCAATTTCAGAGTATCAGCTCTGCACAAGAAAGCTGTATCACAACTGGAAAATTAGAATGCTGCTAACACACAGCAGTGTTTCTCAAGTTGTGACACCCAAAGCACTTCACGGGGTTTGATGACTGCTTATGACAATTAAAACTCACTTTATTTATTAGGAAAGTAGACCTTGAACACAAGAGTTAACCCAAATGGATTTTATTTTAGACTACCTATTGTTATCTCAGAGTATGTCAATATTACGTGCTTCAAAAGAATGGATAGGAAATGTTTATCAGTAGACAATGAAGGCAAATAGATTGTTTATGACAGTATAGGGAATACATTTCTTGGCAAGATGCTGAAGTGCAGTCAGGAGGGTCATTCCTGTGGCTGCTTTTGTTGACATTCATCATAACTGAACATCTAGATTGTAAAATATGTAGTGTTTTTGTACCAAGTGATTCTCTGGGCACAGCGTATTGTGTTTGTATGGCACAGTCACAAAAGATAGGATGTTCAAATACTGCAAAAACCACTGCTGCTTCTAGTTTCAGTGGTTCCTGAACTGCTCGTTGCCATTTACAAATCACTACCAAGCTTTCATTTCTTTCCTTCACTACACAGTTTTTTTGAGTATGCTCGGATGGATTTTTTTTTAGCATTCATGATCTCCCTTTATTTCTGACAGTAAAGCCAAGAATTATATTTTGAAAACAAATAAACGAAGGAACTGTAGGGGTTTTTATTATTTTGAAAATACCATAAACCATGAAATAATATTTCTATTTCACTTTGAGTTATTTGCATATTCTTGCATTTTCTTAAGGCATTCTTTTTCACCACATCACAAATACCACATCAGGCAAGGTAAAATGATGTCGTGGATGTGATGAAGGAATACTGCTGTCGTGGGGATTACAGGAATACAGCTAGTTTCATAAAAATGTTGCATTTCATATCACCCCATTTTGCATGTTAATGTCTCGTTAGTAGGCTGGGGAATTCCAGTTTTCACAAGCTCTATAAAGAATGCTGAACAATAGGGAGGGAAAGGAAGCCTGGAGAAGCAAAAGCCTCATCACCACCCAGACTCTTTATCCTGGTGTTTCAACAATGCACCCGAATCTTTAGTCACCAACAAGAATATTCTCAGTGGGTGAAATCACTCCAGATAGTGCAGCTCACTGTGGTCATTATCAAGTTATTGGTGGTGGGGTATTTTTACGACTTACTAATGACATTTCCTTTATTTACTACAACTTACATGGCTATTCCCATCTTCCCCAAGCTTGCCCTGAGTAACCTGCTCCTGACAGCTGTCTCTTTTTCCTCTTCAATAGCCACTCCTCCTCCTCTTGCAGAGCAGGTCAGGGTTGTGGCTTTGTTGAGCTGCTCAGTTGCCAAGCCCTGAATAGAGCAGGACTGGAGGAAATGGTCTGAAGTTGCACCAGGGCAGGATTAGATCTGGTATTAGGAAGAATTTCTTTACTGGAAGAGTGGTGAGGCACTAGAATGGGCTGCCCAGGGAGGGGGAGTGGTCACCATCCCTGGAGCTGGTGAAAACACCTAGATGAGGCACCTCAGGGTGGTGAGGTGGTTTTTTTGTGTGGGGTTTTTTGGGTTGATGATTGGAGGTGGTGATCTTCGAGGTCTTTGCCAACAGCACCAACTGAGTGATTCTGGAAGCAGTTGCAGCACAGACTGGCACAGCCTCCCACCCACCACTCTTTGTCCTTCTGCAGAAAGCACGTGCACAGATGTGGAACCATATGTAAGATCTGGTCCAGTTGTTTTATTGTCACTTGCATAGATTTATAACTGGTGAAAAGTCAATATAAAAGAAGGGCTGTTCTGCTTTGGCATGCTCTCCTACCTGCTCCTCCCCCGCCGGCGTGAGTTCACAGCTGCTTCAGAGCAAAACAAACTCCAGCATTATCGGCACAGATCCATTTTTACACAACAAAGTCTTGTCAGCTTGCCACACTCTCCCTGTTTGATTAATGTGCACGTTCAATACAAACCAGGATGGACCTCACAAAGAGCTCAGTTCAGGTAATTGAGGCCAAATTTTCCCAAGTGCTGATTGGTGAGGTGCTTTGGAGAAGATGGCACTTTACAGAGAGCAGTGCCTGGCTCCATCCATGTCATGCAGTGCCCCAGAGAGATTTCTGTGCAGAGCTGCTGTCTGGAGGTGCAGAATTCAAATGCACATGGGTGAGGGGGCACTGGCACTGCTGCCATCTATGCTTTGCTCACTCTGCTGAATCAAATACCACATCAGCCCTGAGAAACAGAGACTACACTCATCTGAAAGGTGGAAAACTCAAAGTACTCTGTTGTGAAAGAAGAATAAACATCTAGGTTCCTGATTTGCAGTCCAAAAGGCAGGGGGGAAATAGGAGATGATCCATGTGAATACTTCAGTGACATTAATGGAGTCCAAGGAAGCACAGCTCGCTGGATAAGGAACCAGAAGAAGGAAGCTGGAGGTCCATGATCAGACAGGGAAACTCTGCTAACAGAACAGATACCTGAGGGGAACTGCAAGTTACAAAAACAGAGGCTTATTTTGGACACACTTCTGTTTTTGGCCTTGTTGGTCTAGCCACACCACCATGATCCTTTTCTCCATGTATTTGAAGTGTTAGCTTTTTGGCCATATTTACATATATGAAAATAGGTAAAAAAGATGAATATATAAACAGAAGAACCAATTTTTAGGTAAACTGGATTTTTTGGGGGAACTGGGATCCAATAAAAATATTTATATAAATAATACTAAACTACAAATTTATTATAAAGTTAGTGTAATGAAGTCAAAACAGACTTCAAACACCTAAGTCTGCCTGGGTTTCCTGGTTATAATATGACATTCAGATACAATGCAGAGGAATAAATACATCTTTAAATGAGTCTAAGTGTAAATAAATCCTCACTTCAATTTGGCTAAATCAGAGAAGAAAGCAGCTTTGTTTTACTACATTTCAAAGACCATTCAAGATGCTTGCAGTTCCACGTGTATAAAAACCCCACCCTCTTCACTCTTCTCAGCATTGAGATCCATTATATTCACTAAAAAGAACTTGGCACTGAAATATCTGAAGATTAAAAGTATTTGGAGAAGTTTAACTCGCCAACCTTTACTGATAGGCACTTCAAGAGAAATCACCTAACATTTAGATCAGATACCTCCCATGCCATCTGAAAGCAAGCTATTAAAATTGCTCCTGTCTCCTTTGTAAGCCTGCCAGAGCCTCACATGCTATGGTGCATCATGTTGGCATGCAGTGTGATGCTGCATAAACAACAGGACTGCATTGTACACCCTCAGAAAGATGGGAAAATTCATTTGGATCTGCCACCAGCTACCAATTTCCACCAGGAATGTCTTTAAAAAGAATGACCCTATAACTTAGAAAAAACCCCAACAAACCTTCCCTCCTGTCCTTGGTCCATTCCTTTTATCCTATTTCAAGTCTGGTTTTGAGGTTGTTACATTTATCATAAATTCTGACAACTGCAAGGAAAATAGGTTTTTAAAAATGCTTTAATTTTTATGTCCTTAACTTCATAATATTTTCAGTACTGCTGCATTTTACAAAGTAATTACATTACTACCAGTCCACCCAGATAGTTTTGTGACCTGTTCTTTTACTAGTCTAAAGGTGACTTTCATTTTCATGTTGACTTTACTCTGTGTATTTGGAGCTTCATTCACTGAAATAAAATTGCCTTGCAATTATTTCTACTTAGAGAAATATGACAGCTAGAATTTTTATGTTAATTAATCTTTGTTGGGTTTTTTTTTATTATTATGTGGCTGCCTATCATAAATTTCCTTGCAATCCAGTTTTAATGCATTCTATAAATTATTGTGGNTGTCCTTCTGCAGAAAGCACGTGCACAGATGTGGAACCATATGTAAGATCTGGTCCAGTTGTTTTATTGTCACTTGCATAGATTTATAACTGGTGAAAAGTCAATATAAAAGAAGGGCTGTTCTGCTTTGGCATGCTCTCCTACCTGCTCCTCCCCCGCCGGCGTGAGTTCACAGCTGCTTCAGAGCAAAACAAACTCCAGCATTATCGGCACAGATCCATTTTTACACAACAAAGTCTTGTCAGCTTGCCACACTCTCCCTGTTTGATTAATGTGCACGTTCAATACAAACCAGGATGGACCTCACAAAGAGCTCAGTTCAGGTAATTGAGGCCAAATTTTCCCAAGTGCTGATTGGTGAGGTGCTTTGGAGAAGATGGCACTTTACAGAGAGCAGTGCCTGGCTCCATCCATGTCATGCAGTGCCCCAGAGAGATTTCTGTGCAGAGCTGCTGTCTGGAGGTGCAGAATTCAAATGCACATGGGTGAGGGGGCACTGGCACTGCTGCCATCTATGCTTTGCTCACTCTGCTGAATCAAATACCACATCAGCCCTGAGAAACAGAGACTACACTCATCTGAAAGGTGGAAAACTCAAAGTACTCTGTTGTGAAAGAAGAATAAACATCTAGGTTCCTGATTTGCAGTCCAAAAGGCAGGGGGGAAATAGGAGATGATCCATGTGAATACTTCAGTGACATTAATGGAGTCCAAGGAAGCACAGCTCGCTGGATAAGGAACCAGAAGAAGGAAGCTGGAGGTCCATGATCAGACAGGGAAACTCTGCTAACAGAACAGATACCTGAGGGGAACTGCAAGTTACAAAAACAGAGGCTTATTTTGGACACACTTCTGTTTTTGGCCTTGTTGGTCTAGCCACACCACCATGATCCTTTTCTCCATGTATTTGAAGTGTTAGCTTTTTGGCCATATTTACATATATGAAAATAGGTAAAAAAGATGAATATATAAACAGAAGAACCAATTTTTAGGTAAACTGGATTTTTTGGGGGAACTGGGATCCAATAAAAATATTTATATAAATAATACTAAACTACAAATTTATTATAAAGTTAGTGTAATGAAGTCAAAACAGACTTCAAACACCTAAGTCTGCCTGGGTTTCCTGGTTATAATATGACATTCAGATACAATGCAGAGGAATAAATACATCTTTAAATGAGTCTAAGTGTAAATAAATCCTCACTTCAATTTGGCTAAATCAGAGAAGAAAGCAGCTTTGTTTTACTACATTTCAAAGACCATTCAAGATGCTTGCAGTTCCACGTGTATAAAAACCCCACCCTCTTCACTCTTCTCAGCATTGAGATCCATTATATTCACTAAAAAGAACTTGGCACTGAAATATCTGAAGATTAAAAGTATTTGGAGAAGTTTAACTCGCCAACCTTTACTGATAGGCACTTCAAGAGAAATCACCTAACATTTAGATCAGATACCTCCCATGCCATCTGAAAGCAAGCTATTAAAATTGCTCCTGTCTCCTTTGTAAGCCTGCCAGAGCCTCACATGCTATGGTGCATCATGTTGGCATGCAGTGTGATGCTGCATAAACAACAGGACTGCATTGTACACCCTCAGAAAGATGGGAAAATTCATTTGGATCTGCCACCAGCTACCAATTTCCACCAGGAATGTCTTTAAAAAGAATGACCCTATAACTTAGAAAAAACCCCAACAAACCTTCCCTCCTGTCCTTGGTCCATTCCTTTTATCCTATTTCAAGTCTGGTTTTGAGGTTGTTACATTTATCATAAATTCTGACAACTGCAAGGAAAATAGGTTTTTAAAAATGCTTTAATTTTTATGTCCTTAACTTCATAATATTTTCAGTACTGCTGCATTTTACAAAGTAATTACATTACTACCAGTCCACCCAGATAGTTTTGTGACCTGTTCTTTTACTAGTCTAAAGGTGACTTTCATTTTCATGTTGACTTTACTCTGTGTATTTGGAGCTTCATTCACTGAAATAAAATTGCCTTGCAATTATTTCTACTTAGAGAAATATGACAGCTAGAATTTTTATGTTAATTAATCTTTGTTGGGTTTTTTTTTATTATTATGTGGCTGCCTATCATAAATTTCCTTGCAATCCAGTTTTAATGCATTCTATAAATTATTGTGGTTTCTCCCTGGCTCATCATGCCTTGCAAATAGTTAACTTTGCATGGATTTCTCTTGTTTGCCCTGTGTGTAAATTAGTGGCATGGTTTGCATCTCTGAAAATACACATGATTAGGATGGATACTTACTTAGGATGAGCCCTTGTCCAGACTGCAGACCTGCTATCAGAGTGAATAAAAAAAAAAATAACCAAAAAACCCAACTTTAAAATAGATAAAAAATAGCATTAAATTGAGCACATCTTGGCCTGAAGGGAACAAACAAGGCATTACGTTTTTCTNAGCTTGCCACACTCTCCCTGTTTGATTAATGTGCACGTTCAATACAAACCAGGATGGACCTCACAAAGAGCTCAGTTCAGGTAATTGAGGCCAAATTTTCCCAAGTGCTGATTGGTGAGGTGCTTTGGAGAAGATGGCACTTTACAGAGAGCAGTGCCTGGCTCCATCCATGTCATGCAGTGCCCCAGAGAGATTTCTGTGCAGAGCTGCTGTCTGGAGGTGCAGAATTCAAATGCACATGGGTGAGGGGGCACTGGCACTGCTGCCATCTATGCTTTGCTCACTCTGCTGAATCAAATACCACATCAGCCCTGAGAAACAGAGACTACACTCATCTGAAAGGTGGAAAACTCAAAGTACTCTGTTGTGAAAGAAGAATAAACATCTAGGTTCCTGATTTGCAGTCCAAAAGGCAGGGGGGAAATAGGAGATGATCCATGTGAATACTTCAGTGACATTAATGGAGTCCAAGGAAGCACAGCTCGCTGGATAAGGAACCAGAAGAAGGAAGCTGGAGGTCCATGATCAGACAGGGAAACTCTGCTAACAGAACAGATACCTGAGGGGAACTGCAAGTTACAAAAACAGAGGCTTATTTTGGACACACTTCTGTTTTTGGCCTTGTTGGTCTAGCCACACCACCATGATCCTTTTCTCCATGTATTTGAAGTGTTAGCTTTTTGGCCATATTTACATATATGAAAATAGGTAAAAAAGATGAATATATAAACAGAAGAACCAATTTTTAGGTAAACTGGATTTTTTGGGGGAACTGGGATCCAATAAAAATATTTATATAAATAATACTAAACTACAAATTTATTATAAAGTTAGTGTAATGAAGTCAAAACAGACTTCAAACACCTAAGTCTGCCTGGGTTTCCTGGTTATAATATGACATTCAGATACAATGCAGAGGAATAAATACATCTTTAAATGAGTCTAAGTGTAAATAAATCCTCACTTCAATTTGGCTAAATCAGAGAAGAAAGCAGCTTTGTTTTACTACATTTCAAAGACCATTCAAGATGCTTGCAGTTCCACGTGTATAAAAACCCCACCCTCTTCACTCTTCTCAGCATTGAGATCCATTATATTCACTAAAAAGAACTTGGCACTGAAATATCTGAAGATTAAAAGTATTTGGAGAAGTTTAACTCGCCAACCTTTACTGATAGGCACTTCAAGAGAAATCACCTAACATTTAGATCAGATACCTCCCATGCCATCTGAAAGCAAGCTATTAAAATTGCTCCTGTCTCCTTTGTAAGCCTGCCAGAGCCTCACATGCTATGGTGCATCATGTTGGCATGCAGTGTGATGCTGCATAAACAACAGGACTGCATTGTACACCCTCAGAAAGATGGGAAAATTCATTTGGATCTGCCACCAGCTACCAATTTCCACCAGGAATGTCTTTAAAAAGAATGACCCTATAACTTAGAAAAAACCCCAACAAACCTTCCCTCCTGTCCTTGGTCCATTCCTTTTATCCTATTTCAAGTCTGGTTTTGAGGTTGTTACATTTATCATAAATTCTGACAACTGCAAGGAAAATAGGTTTTTAAAAATGCTTTAATTTTTATGTCCTTAACTTCATAATATTTTCAGTACTGCTGCATTTTACAAAGTAATTACATTACTACCAGTCCACCCAGATAGTTTTGTGACCTGTTCTTTTACTAGTCTAAAGGTGACTTTCATTTTCATGTTGACTTTACTCTGTGTATTTGGAGCTTCATTCACTGAAATAAAATTGCCTTGCAATTATTTCTACTTAGAGAAATATGACAGCTAGAATTTTTATGTTAATTAATCTTTGTTGGGTTTTTTTTTATTATTATGTGGCTGCCTATCATAAATTTCCTTGCAATCCAGTTTTAATGCATTCTATAAATTATTGTGGTTTCTCCCTGGCTCATCATGCCTTGCAAATAGTTAACTTTGCATGGATTTCTCTTGTTTGCCCTGTGTGTAAATTAGTGGCATGGTTTGCATCTCTGAAAATACACATGATTAGGATGGATACTTACTTAGGATGAGCCCTTGTCCAGACTGCAGACCTGCTATCAGAGTGAATAAAAAAAAAAATAACCAAAAAACCCAACTTTAAAATAGATAAAAAATAGCATTAAATTGAGCACATCTTGGCCTGAAGGGAACAAACAAGGCATTACGTTTTTCTTGTTTTGCTGGCTCAGTGAAATTAGGAAGCCACTGTTTCCTCACCTGCATGCCCAGCTAAGGGCCATCTGTTTCCTGTTTAAATGTAGGATTTTACATGTTTTTTCCAACCCCCTCTCCCATTCATCAACACAATCCCAATAAACAGAAGCACCAAATCTTGCTTATCTTTCTTGGTCAAGGAAAGCATGTTGGTAGTTGCAACTTGACCACAGTCTAGATTTCCTGCAGTGCTTTCTTTTACCAATATTCACTTTTCATCTCTGGGTTTTTGCAACTCCTCACCTAGTTCTAGGCTGATTTTCCAAGCTTTCTGCAACACCATCAAGTCCTTTTTGTTACTGTGGGTTAAACCAGGAATACGTTGATTTTGTCCCTGATGCTTTTACTCTTGGGTCTGCTGTCGTGTGTTTTACTTGAACATCTTCATGAATGTTATTATAAATTTAACACTGAGTTCAAGATAATAAGGTCAAAAGTATCCTTGACGTTGTACTTTGCCTTTGATGAAGGTAACAAATATGAACGTGGGCTGCTCTCCTTATTACCATGGTTGAGATTTACAGGAAATCATTGGTGGATGGATACTCCTGGTAGGGAGAATCAATGAGCCAAATGGGTTACTTGGATTGCAGGAAGAGTCACACGGAGAAATAATACCTTTTATTATATCAAATAATTACAGCATTACCATGGCACCATGATGAAGGCAGACACTATAAATATCAGGTGTCATCTTTAGAAGGTATTTGTTAATAAAGTGCCATTATCGTTGATATCAGGGTAGTGTTTTCATTGAATTTGAAATAAGAAAGGTAGATTAATGAGGATACGTACAAAATAAGAAACAAAAGTAGCTTATAAAAATGATGAAGCATTTAATTTTATCCATACACAGAGACACACAGGGAAAAGCTCTGCAAGAACTTCATTAAGGTTTCCAGAATCAGCCACTCAAATGCCAGGAAAGATCACCTGGGAAACATTGATTTGGCTCCTTTTTTGCATCCTTTCCACAGTCCTTGGGAGGACTCTGTGGCATCCCTGCACATAAACAAAATCCCTTTCGATTGTGTCAGGCAGAATTGTCTACCACTTCTGGAGATCAGACCTCCTGGTTTGAAGTCAGGGCCCCAGAAATGAATAAAATATGGCTCTTCTGAAGAGTCTGGTTGCCCAGCATCACTCAATAACCCTGCCACTTGGTGCAGCACAGCCTGCTGGAGTCCAATCCTTTCTTCTGTTCTCCTGAAGTCATTTCATATCTGCTTTTCACTTCTGACCTTTGGTATCCCATCCCTAGTCTAGTGAGGCACTTGGTGCCACTGTTTCATCACTGGCTTCATATCACCTGTAGGCTTGACACAAAGACCACTCAGTGCAAAGAAAGGGTGAAATTCTTCCAGCAGTGATACCAGCATTTTTCAATATACCCTGAACAAAATTGCCCAATATCCCTCACCTTGCTCAGTTACCTTGGCTGAGATGTCCAAAAACCCAGCCTAGGGCAGACACGAGGCACAGAACATTATTTTAGCCCAAACAGCTGAAATTTGGCTAAGCTCCAAGTAACCGAAATCAGCAGAGTGTTTGGCTGCCTTAAATGAGAGGCTGTGTTTCTAGTCCCACTTAGAATGTGCTGAAAAGCCCCTGTGAATGCAACCCAAAAGCTATTAAAGTGAGGGAATAACCAGAACATTTAGCAGCTCAGTCAGAAGAAAAGTGCATGGCTCATTACAAGGAAGTGATTTCAGCTTGTGAGTCACATTTAAGTCAGGCTACTAAACAGAGGCTGGCACAAAGGGTTAAAGCTTATGCAGCTGTTTCATCCTGAGTGTGTTGAACTCAGCTAATATTGTTAGATGACTTAAGCGACTTACATTGCTATATAATAGGCTGATTTGATAAGTTTAGAGAAGCAACAAAGAATGTAAAGCAGGTTCTATAAAGGCAAAATAAAACTCAAAATGAACATTTCTGAAAGGAGCAATGTTGCTGACAGAGGCAGTTTTAGAGGAGAAGAACAGGGGGCTTGATTTACAAGGGCAGCTTAAGGATCTCAGTGCCTCCTTAGGCACTTAAGTCCAACATTTAGGCATCACTGGAACCTAAATGACATTGTGTCACCTTTTCTAATCCTATAGGTACCTCAGCTTCCCTGACACCTTGAGAAAGCAAGAACCTCCTGAATCCAGAGATGCTGAAGCACCTCAGCTCACTACTTCTGCCTTAGCCACAGGTTAGTCTTCCTCTGCTTATGTCACTGGTGAGGCTGGACCTAGCAAGCTCAGGTAAGGCACAACAAGTAGAGTGACTGCATCCACCTTTCTACCTCAGAGGTCAGTGCTGGTTTAGGTTTTTGTAAATTTTGACTGTGAAAGGTTCAGCTTTAAAACCCCCCTTCCTCTTGTGCCCTCAAATCACATCTCTTGGCTCCCCAGAGAATGCCCTTGGCTGTGAGGTGCCATGCAGTGGGAACTCCTCTGCCTGTCATGTGGATCTGTAAGACACAATGCAATACATATATGGGCCAATGAATGGATAAAGGCAAGAAAATGACTCTGTAATGTGATTCTTTTTAAGACACTCGAATGGAATGAATACAAATAAAACCCTCTCCTTAACAGGCCAGCTTTCATAAATGGGATTTTTCATCCCCACCCCTTCCTATTGACTCTGTAGGGGACTTCTCAGACATGACCAAATCAGGACTGGGAACTCCATTAGATGGCAGGATGCTTTAACATGACAAATTTCAACACAGCAGCAAATTAATCTCTCAGTTCACTTCCCCCTTGAGATGACTTCCTTCCTCGTTTCCTCTAGCTGGATATGAGCTGTGCAGGAGAGGGGGCAGGGTGACTACCTGGTGTAAATCCTTCTCTCCACCTGCTGATATTTTTAATTAAAATTAACCTTTTCGAAGTCTATCTGAATTGGCATATGCCTGACTTCACCCTACCTGTCTCTGTTGTAGTCTTCCAAAGATGAGCTGGTAAAAGCTGAAATGCCTCAAATCATCCAAAACAGTAAATGTGCAATCTTCTTAGTGTAATGAGCCTTTCTCTGGGAGCCTCAAATTAAGACTAAACTTGACACAATTGATATTGAAAATTAAAATGGAAAAACTTCAGTAACCTCTGCTCCTGATAAAAGGGACATTTTCTAGAAGGAACAGTTCAAACAGTTCATATGCAGTGTTTTGGATCTGGAGCAGCCTCCCTCCTCATGCAGACAAAAGACCTTCATTCTTCTCTTTACATTCTTCCTACAGAACCAGAGGAGGGTTTCTATCATGCACCAATGCATACTCACTCTCCTGGCTGCTTCATCTTATAGCCCTTCCATTTAACTCACTTTAATACATTCAGAGTAAATAAAAAAGATATAGGAAAAGGTAATGCAAGGACTCTGCTGTTCTGTACATGGTGTAGTTTATACAATAGCTTGTATAATCCACTAGGCCCTGGGTTTTCTCTTTTATAATTTTACAGTGGTTAAAGCACTGAAAAAGACTTTCACCAGCTTGATGTTAGCTGCTTTGTTCTTCCTTCTAGTATTTTCCTTTCATCCCTTCTTTCTCTTTTGACTTCCCCTTACTCATTTCCAGTGCTTTTTCCCTCTTTCCAGTTTTGTGATGCTTTTCCCTTCTAACTGAACTTCAGTTCTACTTCCAGTCTCTGTGGAATTTGTGTATTTTCTGCTGCTTCTGTCATATTCTGGTTTTCTCTTTAAAGCATTACTGCTCCTCCTGTTTCTGATCCATTCTTTTCAGTGGTCACCCAAATTCTTTACTTCTTTCTCTCTGAAGAGATTCCATTGTCTTTCTCTTTTTCTCTGCCTTCCACCCTTCCTTCTGTCTTTTCTTCTTTCCTTTCAGACATTTTATCTTATTACCAGAATATTTCCTTTATTACTTCAATGGAGGGTTTTATTCATTTTCTAGCTTTTCCACAGTCTCAGTTCTCTCTCATGTCTTCATTTTTGACTTCTAAGTTCTGAGAAGCCACAAATACCCATCTAGGAGCAGGAGTAATTTAGGCTGAGCAGATGCTGTTGATCAGACATAGATGAGATTAAAGCATAAATTAAGAGTACATCTGGACTGATCAGGAGTATGCAGGCTGTCAGCACAGGACTCCCCAGGAATAAAATCAGTCTTGAGGGTCTCAGGAACAACTCAGTGCTGTGTAGAGCTTGAAGGGGCAACCTGAGGAGCTGGGAAGAGACAGACGTGGAGAAGGCAGGAAAGATGAACTAGGGGAATACTCATTTTATATTGGTTCTTTATGCCTTCCAGGTCATTACCATTTTGGGTCTGTCACAGCAGATTGAGAGAGCCATTTCTGTTTACTGTTGAAACTTCTCTAAGTTGTGTTATGCAAAGCATTGTTGGCTCTGCTAGGGTTATTTCTAACATGGGAGCAAAGTTAATTCCTCCCAGAACAAAGTTATTATCATAATCTCCCAGCATATGTCTATCAGAAGTACGGGTTTTTTTCTTTGGCATCTTTCCAGCACGTAATTTTGGGAGACCATTTAAAACAGCCTTTTTTCTCTACTGCATTAATGGGGGGCTTGGGGATTTTGATTGCTATTACCTTCTTTTTAACTTTAAAACTGTTATTTTAAAAGCAGAGAGTTGGGTGTTCCATTCTTCCAATTCAGCTTTCAGAGTGCAAAATGAAGGTCTGGCACTCCAGGGTGTATGTTAGCTACAGGATAATGTTTGTGGCAGAGAAGTATACAAGGCAAAGAAATGGCTTTTGTGGGTGATTAAATGCTGAAGTGAAGCTGAGGTGTTTGATAACCACAGCAGCTATTTATTGTGTGTATACTCCAGTGCCATGAACATTATTCCTATTATACAACAAGACAAAGGAAGATTCAACAAACCATAACAAGAGAAGGATGAAGGGGTTTTGTGGTTGTTGCTTTTTTTGCTTGATGGAAGTTTGAAAGTTCTGTTGCATTTTCTGCCATTCCTAACATTTAACTTATGGGGGAGATGAAGGCCAAAAGACAGAGAATCAGAGAATCATAGAATGTTAGGGCTGGGAGGGGCCTCCAAAGGGCATCTAGTGCAGCCCCCCTGCAGGGAGCAGGGACACCCTCAACTAGCCCAGGCTGCTCAGAGCCTTGGCCAACCTCACCTGCAATAGCTCCAGGGATGGGGCCTCAACCACCTCCCTGGGGAGCCTGTGCCACTGATCCACCACCCTCAAGGGAAAGAACTTCTTCCTGAGATCCAGTCTAAATCTCCTCTAATTTACACCCATAGAATGGCCTACAAATGGTAGTAGAGTGACTGAATTCTGAATAAATACTGAGAGTAATATTTTAGCATCAAACAGAAATGCTCACTGTTTTGCTGGGACTGGGAGAAAGACCATGCTAATCAGATTCAGCAAAACATGTCTTTAGGTTGTGACAAACCAGCTTAGGGAAAAAATCAAGTAATATCAGATTTTTTAAAATGAGATCTATTAGGAAGATAATGGCAATACACAATTGTTATTACTTTAATGAATGAACATTGAATTAATTTCAATGTCAACACTTGCTGTCTGCTACAAACATTCCTTCAGACCAGGCTGTTTCTAAAAGTCCTTCTAAGTCATTAAAATATTATCTGAGCATATTGTTGAGTCCCAAGTGCTTGGCAAGGTGCTGGCCTGCCATCAGAAGCTCCCCTAGCAGTGGGTGAGGTGAAGGGGGCTGGCACCCAGCAGCCAGGAAACAGTAGCAGCCACAGGCCTGCTGCCCCTGCTGAGCCTCCCAGGTTCCAGAGCCCTCTGTCCTCTCCTGCTCACAAAATATTGCCTCACTATCAATATGTGAGCTGCTGCCAGCCCATTTTCCTCTGTTTAACACATCATCATATGTGGCTTAACAGATCAGTGCCCTCTCCTGCCATACTCCAGCTCCCTACCGAGCACAGCCTCTCATTTGGATGATTGATTACTCTAAGTACCCTTGAAACCTATACCACTTTTAGTAAAAAAAAAAAAAAAAAAGATATTTTCTCCTTGTTATTTGTGTCCGTGTTTTATAATATTGATAGCATTTACATATTTTACATACTCATTTAAAGGTGATAGCTACTACTGAGCTGCATGTGACAAATAAAAATGAACTCATGGAGGTTTATTTGAATGCTTAATACAGCCCACAAAATAACAGTAGGGACTCAGTGATTGTGCTGTAGTTTTCCAGGTAAAAATTTCCACATGAGTGATAGGAAAATACTTGTGCTCTTGAGTGGACTGTGAATGCTGTCTTCTCTGTGTTACTCAGTGCTAATGTTCATATTTAAATGACAAAGTTTTACTTATATGAAATGATCTTGAATGTCTCTAGCATATGAACAAGGACTGTTAGATTGAGATGGATCATTTGGAAGAGGGTTTCCATTCTCCTATGATGTGACCTAATTCAAAAAACATGGAGACTGGCAGTTGTGCTCTCCTTGTTTCACACAGCAGATGTTAATGCCATTATCTACTTCATTTGAAAGCTGGATTGATTTCCACTGTTTCTTTCTTTGAGTGCCATTGCTGTATAAAAAATACCATCAAGTGTAGCAAAGCTCGCTTAAAGTTACTCCCAAAATGCTGGTCTTACAAATAATAAGATTCTAATAAATAAATAAATAAATAAATAAATAAATAAAACAAACAAATAAATAAATAATAAGATCTTAAGAAATAAATCCTTTGTTTTTTAAAGCCACATGGATGTGGATGGCTGTAACACAAATACAGAGTAAGGCTGGATAGAATAATAGACTAAAAACTAACCCCAAACCATGACTAATGGTTATATTCTCTCCTGGCATACACACTTTATTGAAGTTAAATTTGAGGAAAAACCCTGCACCATATTTTTGTATAGTGTTTTACTCTAGTAGTTTTGAGATGAACTCTTCTCCATTTTCAGGTTTAATTTGAGGTAAATGATGCTTGCCACAAGTTTTAGAGGTTTAACTGTACCTATCTTGTCTAAATTCAAAGATTTTGGACTAGAACCTGGTTAGCAATATCATCCATGGAACATCCAGCTGCTTGTCTTGCAGTTGCATCTCCCACAGTTACAAGACATGTAAAAATGATTTTTATCAGTAAACATTTGTCTTGTTAGAGCATGAGAAGATGAAAGTGCTAAAAAGTGCTTTCTGCTGCTGCTGTTGTGGTCACTAAGCAATTGAAAATGTATCTGTGATCCCCCCATATCAGCTTCTCCAAACTTCATTGGTATTATATCCATTCTTAGCTTTTGTAATCTCATAAAACTCCTAAAATTCTTCTTGCTAAGTTCTTCTGGGAGTGCAGTGTATTCATGTTTCTTTTTAGCAGTTGATTTTGACAGTCTAAATGTTCAGCTGCCCATTGTATGAATCATGGAGTTGTATTCCTGTGCTCTGTGGGCTTGACAGGTACCATGGCCATCTGCTATTAATCTTGATCAGCATGAAGATAAGGGAGCTGTAAAAAAATACAGGATATGAATTGAATTGGTATTGATAATTCAGTAGGTGGCATTCTTTCCTCTAACAATGCTAACAGAGGGCTGAGCTTTCTGTTAAAAAATTCTTCTTTATATGATTCAAAATAAATTCCCTATCCTTGTGTTTCTAGCAATTCCTCTAAGCCACTGCACAAAGGTACTGCAACTGTGGCCAAGAAAAAGCATGGGACAGACCATTAAGCACATAATGATAGAGGCTGCACATTAGAATTTGGAGAAAGTGATAAAAAATCCTTCAGCAACGTAATCTCAAAGACATTGGTTACTGGATGAAATGATGGGCCATGTCAGCTGGGTGCTGAAGAATTGGTGCTCTCTGTGATAATATTTTGGGAGAGAATTACGGTGGGCTAGGAAATGTAGCTAAGAGTTGAAAATATTGGAAGAGAAGGAAAGCATGTGTGCTAAAGACTATCTGAAATGATCTGCAAACAGCTCTTCTTCCCCTGCTTAGTTTTGGGACATAGCTAAGTAACCTAACACAGAAAATGCTTTCAATGGATGCACTTATCCTTAACCAATCCAATTAAACCAAATAAATGAACAGGTACCTTAGTCTTGCAGAGGTGATGTTGCTCTTGAAATAATCCCAAACATCTGAAAACATGATAATGATAAAACCTTCTTATTATAATGAGAATTACTTTTGTTATTTTTTTCACTTACTTGAGGAAACCTCACAAGAATAGTCTTTAAGAAATGGGGTAGAAAGAAAACTAGAGAGTATCTAACAAACACAAACTTTGCAAACACATTCTACAGGGTGAAGCAATATCAGAACAAAATAAGTATAGGTTAAAGAAAAAAAAATCATCGCAACAACTGAAATTAACTCTAAAAATGGTTGAAGAAAAAAAAAATAATTGAGGAGAAGTTAAATAACAAGTAAAATCCTGGATTGTTTGAAACATACCAGTTAAACAGACTGTTTTTGCCACATATAAAATATTAGTGGAGATGCTTTTTTTCCCCTCTTCACAGAGCAAAACAACAAATGTTCAGAGGAGCCATGCTCAAAGATTCATCTGAGACAAATAATGAAATCTCTAGTCCTTCGTGATACCACTTGTTGGTGATGCAATTACTTAAAAAGAATTATAGGAAGAAAAGAAGCATCATGTCACTCGATAGCATATAGCTGCGTGGAATTATGGAACAGAGGAGCTCTTCCTTAGTCTCATCTTAATATGTCACTTGCTTGGTTTGGAAGCTCAGCGTGCCAGGCATTTGCTGCCACTGCATGAAGAATTGTTACTGGCTTGGCAAGTACTCTTAGAGCTCAGTAAACAGATGTTAGTTACTTTAAAGACAAAATACATTTGGTGTCACTTCATTTGTATTTGGTATCTTGGAAAAAGACAGTGGCACAGGCCTGAAAGGAGCACCCTGGGTGGCTTCACTGTGATCACAGGTGACCTGGCTGTGCCATTCCTTTTATTTCAGCCAGATTTACCAGATTCACTCAGGATGGTGTAGCATAAAGATCATCATGTTTATCATGCATTGTCAGGATCAATCACCTTTGTGTAAATGCCTGTAACATACTCACAGGGGAAAAACAAATGGCTGTGGTTGAAGTTTCAGTCAGAAGCAAATGTGTCTAAAGTTTAGCATTCCCAGAGACAGGAATGGCAGCCATGCTCAAGAGAAAAGCAGGAATATGATCATTTCATGTACATATAATTCCACTGTTTATGGGAAACCAGTTCTATTGCTTGTCTTTACTAAGGCTTAAGACAGTTGCTTGCTGCCCTCACTCCCTCCCCAGCTGCTCTCTGCCACTGCTTGCGACCCAGGCCTTTCACCAGTCTTCAGTTCTTCTTCTTAGGAACGTCTCAGGAGACCAACTGACCCAGCTTAATTAGTTTATTGATTAGTACTATAAAGTCCATAGGCAATTAGCTAGGGTAAAGTTATTAATGTGCAATTCTGCAATAGTTTCCTGCAAGGATGCTGCCATGCAGCAGAACAAAGCAAACACAACACGCAGCTCAGCTGTGTGTTCTCTCCTCTTGCTCTCCATGCCACACAAGAAAAGCCTCCACTGTGGGCACTTCTCTCCCCATTTTCCCTCCCACGGGGAAGAGGATACAGCTTGCAGGTTTTCTTCAGTCTTTTGACTTTTACAGATGTAGCAACTGAGCCAGCCCCTGGCAGAGGGACTTCAGCACTCTAACTTAAAAAGGCCGCTGTGGGATGGAGCGTAGTGACAATGCAAAACATTTGGAGAATAGAAAACGGAGTAGTGAGGCTTTGGATAAAAGGGGCAATAGATCCTATTCCACACCTTTCTCAAGGAGATTTGGTTATATGCATTATAAAAACAGGTTTTCTACACTCTGAAATCCATTGTGACGTGCTAATGCTTTAATGGCAAATTAATGGTGGTATTTTAGAATTTGAAGGTAAAGGAGAAATGAGAGCACACAGCCAGGGTGCAGTGATCAGTGTTTGTGCTCTGAGAGCAAGAAGGGTGTTCTTTCCCCCTGTACAGGGAAACAAGCTGGATGCAGTAAATGTTATGTTGTTAATGATGTTTGGAGCTGTTGTGTTTGTGCTGTTAGGCACATCCTCATAAGGGAGGCTTTTGTTCCTGTAGTATGGCTGCAATAGCAGGAAGTATCAGTGAGTTAAATAATTAAAGGGATGTGTTCAACAGAAGGATCCCAGCAGGAGCAAGAGAAACTCACCTGCACTGAAACATCTGGGGCCAGCCATGACTGATTCTGGTCAAGCCTGTAGGGGTTAAAATTTTATTTATTATATTTTTATTTTATTATAATTAATAAATCATTAATTGTAATAATCAGTTTACAATGGCAGAGAGGTTTCCAGGAGCCAGATTATTCCCTCTTCTTGCTACTGTCCTGCTTCAAGAGTGTATGTTAAAATACTTCACTAGTGGTTTATTCTTTCTCACGATAGAGTAGCTGTGCTCTGGAGAAGGATAGAAAGACAGCAGCATAAGTGACTTATATTATTTCTAACTTGGATTATATAGGGACCATGAAAAAAACTTGTACATTTTGCTGTCTCTTTCCAGAAAATGGGTTTGCATCTTCTGCAAAACTCCCTTGGAATCATTAAACAGAGAAGGATGAAATAGTAATCTTTGATAAGGGAATAAATAGCAAAATCACTTGTGGAAATCAGATGTTTGACCTTTTGCAAATAGAAGAAAACAAATTGTCAGTGAAACTGATGCACCTCTCCAGTCTGTGCAATTGCTTGTTGGAATGGAAATTTAGTATAAAAGTAGGAGAACTGCTTTTTTTTTTTTTCTTCTTCTTTTCTGAGGTCTTCCTAGAAATTTGCAGGTGATGAGTGAAACCTTCATTCTAATAAAAGAATAGGCCAGCTTACTGATTGGAGAAAATTACATGAAGTTTTTTAATCAAAGTCTCTGTGGTCTGCTGTCTGATTTTCTAGGCCAGATNTTTAATTTAAAACATAATTACATTTTTAGTATTTAATCTATTTTATGAAGTTTATCTTTGCTACTACAGTATTAACCAGTAATTTGAAAAGGCAAGAATTTGCTAGAAAAAAAAAAAAAGACTGTGGTTTTCAAATTGCAAATGGGGAGAGAAAGCACTACCTGGCTCAATGGCTGACGTGGCTCGGGGAGGGAGTCTCAACTGATAATTGTGAGAGTGTGGTAGATAAAATTCCTTGCAGTTTTTATGTAGAATATAATCAAAATTTCTCATAATCACATAGAGAATTGCCCTACTGGAACTAACACCCAACTTGAATAAACATGTTTTCTGTGGATGTCTCAAGAGGAAAGTGGTGATATAATGGACAAAACATGTATTTGTTTCACAGGCAAATACAGACCCAAGCAATACTAATATGAAACTAAATGCAGCAGATAATAGTACTGTATGGGTAAATTACACCTGAATATGAATATAAATATCAATCTAGCCAAGTTGCAGGCTCAGACCCCTAGCAATCAGCAACTGGTACGATGGTAACATTTCCTCTTTCACCACAACTCATATCTTTAGTGAAAAGACATTTTGATTAAATAGTTTCTGCTTTATCCACTGTCTGTTTGGTGACCTGCTATCCAATCTGTTTTCTTTTGCTGGTGAAAT